>JAPYYQ010000060.1:0-125486 GCA_030522585.1 Anagyrus pseudococci
GATTGTTCCATTCAACTATTGATATGCAGTGTAACATATTTAAATAATTATAATTATTTAATTGTGTTATTTTATTAGTTTTAAATAAAGTTTTTTTTTATAGTTCAAGTTTATCTCCAGTTTTACAGTAGAATTAGTTACTGAAAACTGAATTTGATGCACTTATATATTATTAATTATTAAATTTGTTTAATTTTTCTCAAATATTATTATTTTACTAGATTTATTATAATAAATAATATTAATAAACATTTAAACAATAAACACGTCCACCGCAATCATTCCATTCGGAACGCGGAACTTTACCCGCGTTCCGATTTCCGATGCTTTTAGTCTGCGCGTCTTGCTCTTTTTTTACGCCTTGGAGTCGACGGCTCCAAAAGCACCCGCCCAGACCAACCCTGGGCAGGCTCTCGGTTGGACACGCGGTGCCGGATTCTTGTACATTTAAAGTCTTCCCGAAGCGAAGAAAAAAATATTATTCGAGCCTGCCGCGGACAGAGAATAAATATTGTCGCGTATGCAGGCGCCCATACGGTAATGAATTTCCAAAAAGGATTTCGCGGAATCGCGAATAGAGAAGCTCGATTAGCAGGCTGCTCCGTGGAGAGGGTGTACGGATAGCGACCGTGGCGCTTATAGCGCCGCCGTCCCGTAGGGCCAAGTAAACATCTCAATCTTTCGCGGCCAAAGCAGCTCCGAGGTATAACACAAAGTCCTATATGTATAGCGAGAGAAAGAGGGAGCTACCCCCCGGGCGGTGGTGAGCGACCGGGCGAACAAAGGGGGAGCAAAAGAGGGAGAGAGAGAGAGAGTGGGCGACGGGAGGAGCCCGGGCCGGAAGTCGATAACCAGCTCGTCCCGCGCTTTCATCCCCCGCGCTCGGGCAATCAGCCCCTCCCGCTCTCAGCCGGGCTCTCTCCGCCCTTCTTCACCCCTGCACCCACCGCTGCCACCCTCGAGCTCCTTGCCTACCCTCCCCGAGAGCTTGTACTACTTCTTGCCGCCTCCTTCTTGCGTGCGCTGCTTACGCCCTATGCTACTGCTTGGAGACTCTAATCGAAATTACTTTTTTAATTGGCCCACGAGTTATTTAGTCGTTATCCCGAGCGCGACCTAAGCCTCTATAGCTTGGCCATCTGCGCCGGATGCTTTTTTTTCCTCTCGTTTTTCTTGGCCTATCGTGGCTTGGCCCGTTCTCGTCTAACGATGATTGGCTTGTTAAGAAATCGACTGGAAATCTGGCCTCCCTTCCGATCCCTTATAGAACGCACGATATCGGTACGTTAAGTCTTATTTTGTCTAGCTGCGATTCGCAGTGTAAATGAATAATCCAATAATTAAAAATAAAAATAATACGTAATTTAATCGAATCAAATGTCTGAGATATTACAATAGGCAAGTGATTACGTGGTAATATGCCACACTGTTGGGCCATCTACAAATCAAAATTTCTCCAAGCCGTTTTTTATCGAGTACCCCGTACCCAATAGTGCAGATTTGCAAATATTCCAATCAACATAAGACTCTCTCGATGCGTCCTGAGTACTTAAGGCTCGAGATTTATTGCCAAGCCTCGACAGCGTAGAGTCACTCCTATACAGCTTGATACCAAAATAAAAAAAAGCCAACGAAGTAGCAGCTATTCGTTCGAGCAAAAAAAGAGCAGACACTCGCACACGTTAAATGAAAACTCGTTTCTCGTCGCGCGTATCCAGTCTCTCTCTCTCCTCAAGGCGCTCAAGCTCACAATGAGAGGAGGCAGCGTAATTCGCGCCTGTCGGCCGGATAATTTCGCGATTATCGCGCGGCGTACGACGATCTATACCTACGTAAAGCTCGTTTTTCGCGGGAAAAACGGCGGCAGCCGGCGTCCGAATAATCGGGGCTGGCGTAAAATCAAAGAGCACCGGAGCCGCACCTGATGGGATATTATAAATTCCGGGCGGTCCCGGGCGGCTCTGGGCATATATTTCTACAGCGCTTCGCAAGCCGGGGGCGACGCGCAAGCGCGCAGTTTGCAGGCCATCCGGCCACCTCGGGGGCTTTTTCCGAGATTGCAGGTTCTGCTGTGTAAGCGGTGCAAAGCCCGAGGAGGAGGCTGCTGTTGCGATGTATATCGGCTTCCGCGAAATTTTTTTATACCCCAACAGTTTACGCACTTCGAGCTTCGTACCTACGCGCTTTTATAATAAACTTGTCGCGCTGAGGAAATTGAAAGGAGCGCGAGGGGCTGTAGTTCATTGAAACGGAGCTTTGGGATTAAGTGAGAGCCAGCTGCGCGTGGGCCGAGCGAATAAAAGTAAATATCGGGAAGAAGAAGAGGCGCTTGGCTCTCGAGCTTTTGAGACGCGGAGGGTGCGAGAGAGATCCGCGCACGCTCACAGCCATAAGATGGCGCGCATCTGCGCCACCCCGACGACGGCGGCGGCTGCCCCCTCCGCTTCATCCACCCCCTCGTTCCGTATCGTTAGCCTTGGCTAGGAAAGAGAGAGAGAGAGAGAGAGAGAGCTTGGTCGCTCACGGCATTTAAACAGCCAGCAGCAGCAGGAGCGGCGACGAGGCAACTTCGCTCGGGTGGGCGGCTAAACTGCCGGGGAAACGGCTGGAAGGGACTATACGGAGAGCCAGAGAGAGAGAAATCGCCCTTCCTTCTTTCCCGGCTAAAGCAGGCCGCGCGCCGTGTCTTTCGTGCAGACCCCCCTCTCGCTTCATTCCAGTCGCGCCGCGACCCTCGTGCGCTCGATAAAACAATTGCCGCCGGAGGGATAATCGGCATTATTTGCGCCGGATTCACTCGATCCTTCCCCATCCCACACACACGCACGCACGCATCTATTCCTTTTCCTTCGGTATTCCGGCTACTAGAGATTTGGGTGCTTATGTGTTTGCGTTTGTAGAGAGAGAAGATGAGAGTATGTTAATCCAAGAAGGCCGAAGCGAGAGCGCCATAATGCTCTGCGGATCTACTTATAGCGTTGGACGATGGTTATATATACATATACTCCGAGCGGCTTTCCGCCTGCCGAAACGCATTACGGAGAGCCGGTATACAGACATATCCCCGGCTACGCGCTTTATCAGATGTAATTTATTTCGCTTGACAATTTCACCGGGCGCCCAACTGGATATAGAACAGCTAAATCGGCCTGTAATTATAAGCTTCGCTCGATCGCACATACGCTCGGACCCCGTTCGTTGTAATAATCTGTCATCGGTGCCTCGGCTTAATGGAGCAATATCAACTGCCGTTCGTACGTCCAGCGTTACTTCATCGCGCTTATTCCCGTCGCAACGAACGACGCTTCATTATTTCATTCCAACGAATCAGCCAAATTGTTTCATATAACATACCAGGGTTTATAGGCAGAGCAGAGTAGACGACAGAAGGAAAAAGCGAATGCCCAGCTCGTTCCAAACGATAATTCCGCATCATTCTTATAGAGTTGCGAGTTGGTGGAGGCATTAAAGCGAATTGTTTTTCCCGGACGCAGCAGACGCGCGCAGCGAAGAAGATAAACGTAACAGCGAGAGTAGTATTACGCGGGGCGCAAGCGCGAGATCTCGCGAAATCAGGTCCGGAGAAAGAGAGACAAAGCAGAGGAGGGTAGTACGGCCCGGGGGCTTATATAAGCCGAGCTTGATCTCTCGCAGTCCTGCTCCTCGGCTTATCCCCCTCCTTCTCGAGAACGTCTCTTTCTCTCCCCCCTGCTCCTTCTTAGGCGAACTAGCCCCAATTAGATACGTCACGGGGATTTCGATGTCGAGCCGAGGAGAGTCTCTTCCGTCCGAGACGCCCTGGCTGCGAATCTCTCCCTTGGGACGTAAAGAGACTAGAGAAAGATAGAGAGAGATTCGGCAAGAGGAACGGGGGATCCGTCGTAAAAGCTCGCGCGCGCGCGTCCCGAGATTTTCGGCGAGCGCGACACGTAACAGTCGTATAGCCGCGATAGGACACAGCGTGTGTATTATACGCTCTGGCTCTGTTCACTTAATTTCCCGGCATCCCGTCGTAAATACAGCGCCCTGTCTCTCGGCTGTTTACTCGACGATTTTAATTCGAAAATAATTGGGTAGAAACGGAAAGAATGTTTATGGCTCTATGTAAGATTTTTGTCACTGCGCATTGTATAGAATTTTCATCTCGCATACGGGATCGCGTTAGTCATCGAGTGTGCGCCGTGTAACAATAGGTGCATACGGCTGCTCGTATTGCTTCATCGATTTTGCGAAGGCAACAAAAAAAGGAGAGAAAGATGAGGACATTAGTCCACGTCAGCAGCGGCTCGGCTCTCGTTACGCCACGCATTTCCATGAAACTCTAGCACGCGTATAGTCGCTTATACAACGACATTTTCCTTCAGGCGGAATAAACTGTCTGTCTCTCTGGTATTCTCACAGCGTGGCCCTGCAATACTCGCGAGTGGAGGACACGCCGATGAAACGCCTCTTACGCACCTAATCGCGATATCATACACTAAGTGTCCTATAGCAAGAGCAAGACGAAGTAGAAGAAGAAGAAGAGTAGAGGGGTAACGAAGCCGAGGAGGTCGAGCAGCGTTGGAAAAGCTCAGGGGATGGGAAAGAGGATGGAGAAGCGCGAGAATGGCAGAGAGAGATGCGCCGCTAGATTAGGCCTCGCCTCGAGCGTGAAAATCTGCGAAAGTCAAGAGAAAGAGGGTAGAGCCCCAGAGGAAGGGAGAGAAGCTGAGAGCGAGATCTGGGTGAAGCGAGAGAACGAAAGGGGAGGACAAGTGAAGAAGGGGCGAGACGGGTGGAGAGAGTGGGGGGAGGAGGAGAGAAAGAGAGGAAGTGTATAGCGAACCAGCTCTCGCCCCATCTCTCTCTCTTGGCCCCTTTCTCTCTCGCTCTCGGAGCCCATTACTTTGGGAGATTACGGCTAAAGTGACTGGCTGCAGCCAGGGGTTGTCGCAATTAGGGTGGGTTTACACGAGGGGCGGGCTCCCGGCAGGCTTCTCCTCCTCCAGCTCCCACTCCCCTTCTTCCTCATCGCGGCTGCTCGCTCTATCCCAGCCGCCACTCTCTTTCTCTCTCTCTCTCTCAACTCCCTGTATACACTATACTGGCAGCAGCAGTAGCTACGTTAACTTTCTCTCTCTCTCTCTCTCTCTCGCGCCTTAGCCCCGCGGGACGGAAGTCGTTGCTAGAGAGCCATCCGCTCTCTGCGGAGAATATGGGGAGAGACGTCGCGAGCAAGCCCGGCAAGAAGAAAAATGGTCGCGCCGGCTGCCCGCACCTATAAGTGCCCTCTCCCTCGCTCTTTATCTCAGAGCGCGTGTATATGTGACCACGTTTACATGCGGGAGCCGTGTCTGTGTGTGTACGGCGTCCGCACTCGAGGGAACGATTTTATTATTGGCTACATTATGCCAAGGAGGATAATACCCGGGTAATAAAGATAGATTATATCGTTAAAATATTAGTTTGATTTTTGCGGCTGTATATACACGCGCTATACCGAATGTGAGAGAGAGAGAGAGCCAAGAAGAGAGGAATAACGCCACTTGTTTGCTGGAACTACTCTATACGCTCTCTGGACTATATACAGTACGAGCGAGTATATAGTCGTTCCGATTATTCGGTAGATATTTCAGCGATTCTCGCGCTGGGCCGCGCCGCTCATATACGTATATATACACACACACAGGCGCACGTATACGTAAGCTCCCGACGCGCAGCGATCGCTTATTCCGAGGACAGATTACGGGTTCGCGGCGCTGATCCCGGCCCCGCGATATACACACGGCCTAATGCTATAGTGATAGTAATAGCTCCGAGGGGGAAGAGCGAGAGAGAGATCGCCTTCTGCCGGAAGTCACAATTGCAGCTCTCCAGGGGTATATATACGCGCCAAGGCAGACGCACGGCAAATAGAAAGAATAATCCCGGGAAAATAAGCTGCGGAGCCGGGGAAGGGGGAGAGAGAGCCGTTTTTCCAAGCCATAAAATTAACATCTCAATTTTCCCAAACAGCCTCTCGTCCCTCCCCCGCCTACCGCCATCTCTCCCTTTGTGATTTTATCCGATATTTACGCGGCACACGGATCGCCGAGCAAATACGTCGTCTTAATAACGTCAAAAAATGTTTCTCGCTCGATCTCTCAGGCTTGAATTTCATTCTTACGTCATTCGCGATCGAACAACGCTCCTTGGACTTGCGCGAAAAGTGGCAAAAAAAAAAAACAAAAGCCGAAAAAGACTATACGCATGCTGCGGTGCGCATGGAACAGCAAGTCAGGCAGGAAAGGGGAGTAGTTGAACTGTTCTGCTCCATGTATAATACAGCACAGGCCGAGGGAGTGAGGTTAACAATGGATTGATATAATACGTATTTGCCTTTGGGAGGGCCTCCGCGCGCACGCCGCGGGCGTGTCACTCACTAAGTCAGTCAGTTAGAGCGAGTTGCTGCTCGGGCCGCAGCCACGAGGATGGAGAGGTAGAGAGAAGGGGGTGCATGCGTAATGAGCACTCTCCCCTCTCTCTTAGCTCCTGCTGCCTTTCCGCGAATCATCCCTAGCGCGCACCGCCTATATCGCTTTCTTTACATTCTCCGCCTTGTTCTATACACACGCACCCATACACTTCTCTTCGCCCGGTGAGTTTATCTAGATGTCTGTTTTCGGAGGGTTCTTTTTTCAGGGAAAGAGAGGAGGTAGAGCTTTGGGAAGCGAGAGAGGGAGAAAACGGAATAGAGATATTATAATATCTACGAGGGATACAGCCGTGAAAGCGTTTACAAGGCGCTCCGTTTCGTAAATGTATAATCGCGCTCGCACGCTTAGCCTGCTTCAATTTTTCCAAGAGTCGAAAAGTTACTCTGCTCGAGAGGGCTAGTCGTTTGCATCGATCGACGCATATACTGGAGCAGATACGTATAGGTTATCAGGGTGGGGAGGGTCGTATGTAAGTCTACTTGTGAGATAATTAATAAAACGATTGCAAAACGGTTAGCTATACCTAAACAGATCGAAATCCAAACAACCTGCAGACATCCCTACACAAGTCGGATTACTTGCCGCATCCCTACACTATACGCGGAGCGCACTAATCACAGTAGCTCTCTCGGCGGCGATATCCTAGCCCAACTCGTCATCCGCTTGTCACGTATCCCCTCGAATTCAAATAAAAGTCACCCTCGTGGCATTCCCCCTCGGCGCAAAACAAACACAAGTTGGCAAAACTGTTTGCACAAAGTGTGGCAAGGCATAATACACGAACACACACGTCAAGGGGGTGTGACTGCGGACACGTATAGAGAAGGCCAGGAGACAATGTTTCATTGGTAAACAAGCTGGGGTAATCCAAGACTAGGCGCGACACAGTTTACCCGCGCCCGAGGGCTCTATCTCCTTTCGGCCAATTAGCATAGCCGCAGCTGGGGCTTTCGAAAAATAGCGCTAATCCGATTAGCACGGGGATCTCTCGCCCGCGGGGGTGTCTATACTCTCTGGGTCTGTGCTTGTGGCGAGGGCTGCAGCTTACAACCGAGCAAGCTGTTTCTCAACCCCACAATATACAGAGTGAGAGAGAGAGAGAGAGAGAGCCACACACAAGCCGTGCTGCTGCTACCGCTGTTATTAATCTATTTGTCTTTAAGCGCTCGGTCGCGCGACACAAACGATGCGCGTCGTTTGGCTCGGGCACTCGGTATATATATAAGCTCGCCGCAAATGGCCTGCTACTTTGCATGCAAATGGATCGTATATTGAAAGCTTAGATATACACGAGAGCCTCCTCGGCATGCTTGCGGATGTTCTGTTGCCCCGACGACAGATCGGCCCTAACCGACGGACGTGTGTGATCGGGACACGCTCCGCTCCTGGGACGCGAGTTGCGCTCTATACTCTTTTTTTCCAGGGGCTTCAATTGTCTGCCTGGGTATTAGAGCCGTGTGGCAGATCGAGAGACGGTGGAAAGCTCTTGGCGCGAGGGATTTCGTGCCCACTGCGGAAAATCAATAGCCGAGCAGCAGTTTCATTTCACTTTTAAATCTCGACTTTGCATTCCTACTGCGATATCTCGGAGAAGGCAATATGCCATGCTCAAGAGAGATTCGGAAGGAAGAGGTGAAATTTTTGGCAGACCCGAGAGCGGAATAATGCATTCCCGACTTGGCTTTGGAAAAATAAAGAGGCGAAACCGACTGCTGGATGATGTACTTTTTTCTTTTTCTATATCATATTCCGAGCGCAGAGATGAATTGCTTTTCTCGTTGTGTTGTGGATTTTTTCGCGAATTTATTCGGATGTGTTTTTGTTGAACACGTATTGATACTATTTACAGTCAGTCATTTGATATCGAGGGAGACGAATCGAAGATACGTGTCTTATCACAAATACGCAAGAAAATTCAAGTATTGGTAATAAGTTTCTGCAAAAGTCTAGAACAAGTTAGAAAAGAATTAAAAAAATATTCTGATGATAAGAAACGAAAGTTTTAAATCTCTTTTAAGGTTGTACGAAACACAATATGATAATGATTATAACAACATTTTTACAAGAAATACTGTAATCAATACAGTGTATTTTTGGAATGCCAAAATCAAAAACTATTTCGTATGTGAGATCTTCACGATTGCATATGATTGTATCGCAAGCCCGGAGAAAAGATTCACTCGCGCCACCTGCTGAGTTTGTGTGAAACTAGCACGTCTTTCAGTGGGTATAATCAATCACTGCAACAACGGGAATTAACAAAAAAAATTGATATTATAAATACCACAATCTACATACAATGTTACATTAATCTCAGGTACATCAATAATGCGCCGTTATTTATAATAGTCTCTCATAATAAAATAATATTTCGATGTCCTTCTAAACTTATAAAAACAAGTGAAAATCCAACATGAGGATGTATAAAAAATGAACTCGCAAAAGGTGAACGTTACGCAGTCAGCATATCTATATAAGAATCAACACGCAGAAGAGAGAGAGAGAAAGAGAGAAAAGCCAGAGATCGCGCAGCACGACGTCCTCTACGCATCAATGCCCGCTTGTCCCATATCTCGGATTTACGTGAAAATTCGTTAAAAATGAGCTCTAAACGAGGCATTGTCATGGCGAAACTCGGCACTCGAGGGCAGTCCAAGCACAAGCCCATGTAGTCCCATTGAGCGGAGCAGTCCATTGAGTGCGCTATACACACACACACACGTATGTCGCAAGGGAGCGTACTCGCGCCTTCTCCGAATCGTGTCGATTATAGGTGAAACGGTTGTATGGGTGGGGTGGGCTAGGGTACAATGCGCGCCATAAACGCCGCGGGGATTTCAGCGGTGCGCGCGTATAATGCTCGCACCGCTCGTCGCCCATCTCTCCGCGCATAGTCGTCCGTGCGGTGAAGAACGCGCGTTGAGGTGGGCCGCGAGCTCGAGGAAGGGGGGGCCTGATGTAGCGTTGATGAATGCACGGGGGCCCATAGGTGGAGCGTTGAATGTTGGTTTTGCCGGGGGGACAGAGGCTGCTCTCTCTCTCTCTCTCTCTCTCTCTCTCTCTCTCTCTCTCTCTCTCTCTCTCTCTCTCTCGCTTGTGCTGTTTGTTATTCCCGATGAGGTATATAATGGGACGGGATACGCTCGGGTGTTGATGCATGGCGCTTAGCGGGGTGCCAGACGTCCACTCGGTCCACCAACCGATCCTCTCTCTCTCCCTGCGTACGTACTCTTCGTTTTTCTGCCGGACCCGTAGAGGCGCCCGCGAGAGGAGAGAGAGAGAGATAGAGGCACACAGAGAGCGGACCCCCGTAGACACACCGGCCAGGCCCCGCTACGCGTCCATCACGCGTCACGGTTTTATGTATTTAGACGTATCCCCCGTGTTTTCTCATTTCTCTTCCTCTACGCGCGTTTCTCCCCCCCCTCTTCGCCCACCTCTTCTCCTCTGTATACCCACAAAAAGAGCTCTTGGCTCTTGCCACCCTTTTCTTTATATTCTATATCTCTTTTACTTTGTTCTCTCTCTTTTTTTTCAACCTACTACTCTTCGCCCCCGTCCACCTTGGACGGAATTTTTTTTTAATTTCGTTCATAGCGCGAGTATACCTATTTTATCGAGAGAGAGAGAGAGAGAGAGAGAGAGAGAGAGAGAGAGAGAGAGAGACGAAAGGCATATTTCAATCTCCCAGAGTGCGCAAGTCTTGTATATATACTTTTCTCCTCCACATAACATTCCATCCTTCTTTTTTTTTGTCTATAAGGCTCTCGCTTGATGATTTTAATTTTAAGATTAATCCGTAGAGATTTTTCGGAGCAGTATACGCATAAGCCGAGAGTGGTCCGATGCTATCGGTGTCGTGTTTAATCAGATGTTTGAGGAAGGCATTCGATTCCGGGGCGTCAATTAACGTTTCATCGTTTCAACGTCTGTACGCGGGCGAGAGGATATACGGTTTAGAGCGCGTGTAAGTGGACTAATGAAAGTCGAAGAACTGACGTTTAATCATTTGTTTGAATAACTTGGCGGGACTTCATTTTTTTTCTCTCTCTCTCCAAGTGCTTCGAGCTCGATCATTAATAAATGATAAATATTCCCAATATCCGCTAAATGATTTTAAATTTAGTTTAACCGCTGGCGTTAAGCCGACTTTTATTAATGCCCCTCTCCTTATTAATAGCCTTATTATACAATGGCCGACATTCTCTTCTCATACAGCATGTGTAGCTTAAGAGCAAACATGAAAAAAAAATTGAGCATAGGTATATAGATGCACGGAAGCAGCCACCTCGAGAAAGAGAGAGAGACACACAGAGGAATAGTTCATGTATACAATAATATGCAGTGGCCTACCTCAGAAGCCCGAGGGCGGCTGACGAAGCGGGCGCGCGCGCCACGAACGTCCTTCCATTGTAAAAGCAGACACACGGCGGACTGTACAATACACTCGCGCGCTACTCCACGCCCACGGCCGGTGTCTTATCGGGTCCGCGAAGCTGTACAGGAGGGCGCGGCAAGGCTGATGGTTACGCGCGCCGCGGCTATATACACGCCCGAGAGCAGCATGCGGTCCCATCATCGTCGTCGAGGGCCTATATACGCAGCCTCCCGCCTGTAAATCCTCCGAGTAATCGACTCGCGCCACTCCCCCTCCCTCGTGTCCATATCGGCTCTCACCTGCAAGCGCTTCACTCCGCGACATTCTTCCGCGGCGGCATTAATCAACCCAGCGCCGTGTAAGTACGTCGGGCTGCGAGCATATTTATTTGCACAAGCGAGCCTGCGATCCCGTGTGAAATGCCGGAATTCGGATATCTCCGCGAAATGTGGGCCGCTGTTTTTTATATACGTACAGAGAGAGGGGGGGGGCTTCTCGATATAGAGCTCTACCTTCGCAATCTGGCCGGATTTAAAATTGATGGCTGACGCGCTACGGACGAATCGCTGATTTACGCCAAGTAATTAGCCTGTCGTAATGAAGTTTATTCATGAGCCAATTAGGTCGCGTTTGATGACGACTCTCTCCCCCGCCGCCCAGGCACATTTCTTTCCAAAGCTCTCTCTCTCTCGCTTCGTGCCTGCGTGCTTGTATTGTTCCCAGGCTTTTTACGATCGGCTCCGATTGCGCTCGCCAACTCGCTCGTGCGCCGGGCCACTCTCCGTTATTTATTGTCACTACGTAATCGAATCCGAATGGAGTTTTTGTAATATCGGCGAACCTGGTTGGCCAAGTGAGTTACAATAACGTGATTTTGAAAGTCAACGTGTACAGAGGCGCTGTGTATACTGGCGGGACAATTTTCTCAAAATGAACCCGCATTAAAAATTTTTTAAACTGCTGATTTATCGAATTCACATCATCTAATTAGTTTATTTTTTCATAAATCCAAATTATGTATAAAAATTAGTCTATTTTTACACAATTTGTAATTACGAGGTTGCAACAGTATCAACAATAAATTGTCACAAAGGCTGTCCATGAAAATTTGATTATATTATTTAACGACACCAAGTACTATACAGATCGTGTAATACGACATCAAGTGTTTATAATGTACAAAAATATATAGAATCTCACAAATACAAAATAATTTATTCGATCTGCTTGTTTCAGAATTTTCGTTAAACTCGTTAAAAATACACAAAAATGTAAGTAGAATTATTGTCAAAATCGGTTATCAGTAACATTATTTTTCAATCGCGCTAAAAATATTGAAGACAAGAAAGACTATCTATCTAAAACACATTCATTGACTATATAGACGTAAAAAAAGGGGAAGATATACACGCTGATAAATCGTCCGGCTTACGGGTATAATTTGGCAGGATGGTTAAGTACTAATCTCGCAGTGAGATAAAATTCAAACTAGACTATCCGCGATGCACGTAAGGCCTGGGCCGGACCATGAAGTTGATAAAGCCGTCAACGTCGTCAAGCTCCTTGGAGTAGAATTTGGCGGCAATGGTCGCCCGACCCTCGAACTCAGGGTACATGGAAAACCGGCAAATAGCCTCGGTCCCCACCTCCACGTTGTCCGTCAGTTTGAGTTTCATTTGCTCGCGCATCCCCGGGCCCTCGACGACAAACTTGCCTCGCCTGAGCGGAATCGGCAGAGGATTCGTAAAGCGCGCTATCGCTTCCAATAGCTCGCCGACCACTGGCTCGTTTTCCAGCTGCAATCAACGTAGAAAGTTATCAAATCGATCGGTATAGAAGTATAAAATAACTCATACCTCGATGTGGATGTCGGGTTTGCGCACGCGGAAGTCGTCCTGGGCGAAGTACTCGAAATTCGTGTCCTTGACGGTGGCCAAGCAGGAGATGTTGAAAGCACTTTGATCGAGAAGACGAGGGCCGTACTCCTCCCAAGATACCTCGAGTCGCACCTCATCCGTCGTGTCGGGCCTGATGAAGCGCTCATTGTCCGAGCGCTTCACCGCGTCACCCACTCTACCCGTGTATGTGACCGTTTCTACGCGTAGAATCACCGACACTTGGAACGTTTGCGTATAGCTATGGTTCCTTATAGCCAATACCACACTGTAACAACGGATATTTCATTTGTGCAACAACGAAGACGACAATTTCAAGATTGAAAAAGAAAGAGCCTCGCATACCTGAAAGGCTGACCGATTATTATGTCGTCCCTCAGCTCGAAGTTGAACATTATGTCGTTGAATTCCTCGTTGAGATAGTAGCGACTGAAGAGAGATTCACTCTGGCGCAGCGCCTTTAGCATGGCAGCCCGTTCTTCGTCCGACTCTTCGCATGAAAATAAAAGTATCTGATTAGGCTCCCCGTTTACCTCTATAGCTTACAACATCATAGATATTGCTACGTACTTTCAGGATACTTATATGTGTGCGTAATATCCTCCCGTTCCCATCTTCCCACTGCTTTTGTACTAATATTTTGACCAATTCTATAACAGCAATAATCGTGATCGTATTGAGTTTCTCAATAAATTCGAAAATAGACAAATTCGAAAATGCTGGTCTCACCCGTAGATATCCTTCCTCACAAGCTTGAGCGGCTGCGATGGCCCGTTGTAGCGCCAGAACACCTTGTCGGCATTAACCTCGGCGAAGATGAAGCTATTGTCGTAAGGCCGATGAATCTCGGCGCGCTTGATAGCCGCGACAGAAGCGGGCCCGCAGCGATAAGCGTCTTCGCTGAGCTCTTGGGGCGTAGCGTCGATGACCTGCCAGCCGTGGCAGTCGGCCGTCAGGTCCAATCTCTTCATCCACACCTCGTTCCAAACGTGAAAGTTCCTGTGAATCCCAAGGAGAATTGTAATAATCGAAAATAAGAAGAAAAAACTAGGAACGTACCATATGGAATCGCTATTGAGCTCCTCCATGATCTTGCCGTTCTCGTCGACGAAGTAGTCGACGGTGAGGCTGTTCTGCGTGTCGTGGGCGCTCGAGTAGTTCGTGATGACGCGACAGGGCAGGCCTATCGCTCGGCAAACCGTCGCGAGGACCCCGGCGAAGACCCAGCACTGGCCGTACTTCACCGGCCTCTTGGTCCTGTAGTACTGCTGGAGAATCTTCATCGAGCCGAGCCATTGGGACGGTGGTGTACCTCCGCCAAAGTCCTCGGACCAGTTGCCCATAACGACCCCGTAGTCGTCCGGTGAGTTGACCTTATTAACAAAACTTTGGCTTTCATTCTCCATCAAATTTGAACAAAGGAAATAGGAGAGGATTTTAAGAAAGAATTCACCCACAGCAGCCGATAGTATCCGCGAGATAACAACGGGATCGTTGCGTCCGGATACGCGGACCCTGCCGACTTCGATCATCATGTAGAGGGCACAGTCGAGAATGTCCATCTCGAATTGCGAGAACTTCCAGACGGACGGGCGCATGCGATTGCCGGTGCCGCGCCATATCAGGCCAGTGTCCGACAACACGTACTCCTGCCGCTCGGACTCGTTTCCCATGTACACTATGTCCTCTGCGATTATCAATGGACTTCGTTAATTCCATGCACTTCGATTCACTTAATTGAATTGCGCAAACGACTAATTGATATTCTATTAGTATTTAATCATTCCGCTACATCTTCAAACTATACGTTCGATTAGAACTGGTAATAAATTTTATTATACGATTCAACTATCAATCCGTTGCGACTGCAAATTTTAGAAATCTGTTCCACGTATTTGCTGCGTATATGCGTAACTAAAGTCTCAAGTATATTTCACCCGTCATCTAAAACAGGCGCGATAAAAATACTTTACGTCAAAGTTTCATGACTGCTACAACCTGAGCATGCGTATTCCGAGCAATAGAATAGCCAAAACGTAAAATGTAGTTAACTGCATACTACCAAAATGAAATAAAGTTTCGAATCAGAAAGATCAATCTACACAAGGGCCATTTCGCTATAAGCAAATATGCCTATAGTGTTGAATGACACGATTGCGTTGCACCAATTATAACACTTTACTTCGCTTCTTTGTTCAGCAATGAACTTATGCAGCTGCACCTCATTGTAAAATGATCTAATAAGCGCAAGTTTTCGAGTGATTATCATTGTATGTTGTCTTGATAATTATACGCGTGAATCAGTCATTGCTGCGCGACTCCGAAAGCCGCTTTTAAATATCTCTGCGCGTGTATATTAAAATGACTTAATGGCATATATCGAATGCAGATATTCTATTCATAAACTTACCCCGGCACCAGGGATTGAATAACAAGTAGAACGGTTTGTCTACCGTGAAACTGACAGCGCCTTCGGCGTCTCTTCTTTTTGTATCAATGTCCATCCGCCACTTTCCAATAATAGCATCCGCCGCCGGAGTAACCTTAAATCACAATTGCACCATTGTAAAACGATAAAAGCTAAGAGCGCGGGATATAGTATCGCTCACTCTCTCGGGGAGCTCCCATTAAAATGTTTATTTCTCTCTCTTTCCTTTTCTTTTTCTCTCTTGCCTCTAATCAGTCGCGCAAATTTGTTTAAACGCGCCTCTACTCCTCCGCGCGCGCGCGCAATTACGAAATGGAACAATGCGGGAATTAATAGTTTTCCAAGGCAATAAGTGAATCACGTCTGATTCATAAAAAAAAGGAGAAAATAATAATAAAAATCATTTAATATATAACGAGTGTATGTGTGTGTGAGTTTTACATTAAAATCGAACGCGGTTATAAAACTATTTTTCGCGCAATCTTTCTTTCTCGCGCGTTTATTTACACACATTATAAATCTCACGCGGAGGCTTAAATATTTACGTAAGATTCCGCGAAGAAGAAGAAGTTCGCAGCTCGCCAATGCGTCTCGTGTCGAAATAAAAAAAGAAAAACCTAGATATTTCTCATGGACTTACCCGTATCCTAAGCGAGTTATCGGCGTAGGCCTGAACGACGGTCTGCCAAGCGCCATCGGAGAGCTCGCCAGGGTGAAGTACGGGCGAGGCGACGAGGGTGCCGTGGCCATATTGAGGTCGTTGAACCCCGTCGACGGTGAAGACGATGGACATGCCATCGATCGCAGGGTCGTAGTTGCGCGATAGGGTGAGATCGATGACGAACGGCTGGCCACGGCGCACCACCAGATGCGCCTGGCCGTCGGCTCGGTTCATCAGCTCATAGCGCGAGGTGCGGTGCGTGTCCCCGTTGTCGTCCACGCAGTAGTCCACGTGCACGATCGTCAGCACCGAGCGCGTGTAGTTCTCCCCTGGGTTGAGCATTTAGGATGTTCAATTTGGATATTATGCAGTAGAAGCGAAGCAATGCGTTGCATTAGGCATCGGTGGTGGGCGTGAATACACATACACTCGCGATTTCACTACACCGTGTAACTACCGAAGCTCGAGAAATGAAACGCAAACAGTCAACCGCGCGCAAGTAGACAGAGAAATTGAAGAGGTTTACACTGTACGGACATCTCCAGTCGAGTGGACGTTACAGAGACGAGGCTTTACGTATTTATAACTTTTAACTCTCTATGCACTTGACAATGAATTATTCAGGAAATACCTGGCTGACTAAGAAAATATATTGCCCCGATGTACCAAGATACTATTCTCGTGTGTACTTTACATCGGGAATTTCATGAATTTATTCAGGAACATAATCTTATACCGATACAGTTGGCTGTGGACGCGGCGCAACCAACTAACGCACTGTACCAAGCGTTATCGATCGTTAATGAATCGTTAAAAATAAGACGTAATTACTTTCAGTTAAATGCGAATTACCGTATTATCGTATCTTCCGAGAGATTTAATCGTTTTTAAGCGGCTGGATAAAATCGGCACTAAAACAACACGGCTCTTTTTTTTCTTCAAATTCGCGATTGCATAACGATTTTGCTGAAAAAAAAGACTCGCTGACGCAGATTTATTTTTGAATGTACCAATATCGATGGACTACGGCTAGACTAAAACAGAGACAAAGAGACACTCACAATAAAACCTGTAGGGGAAAGGCTTCCGCCTACGATCGTTGAAGATCCGATAACGATCGTAGAATCGGTAAAACATCGTTTGCCTCGACGGAGCTACGTCCTCTTATTAACAACAGCAGCAACCAATTGGGAGGGGGAGTTGGATGAAGCCTGCTCAAATTCCAGCCGAACGTCCAAAATCCAGCATATCCGATTCGGCGGCAGTGGACGAGCTGCGAGCGATTTGAACCGCGCGAAATTCGAAACGGCCAGCACGTGCGTACTGCGCG
Organism: Anagyrus pseudococci; assembly: GCA_030522585.1. Lineage (NCBI taxonomy): Eukaryota > Metazoa > Arthropoda > Insecta > Hymenoptera > Encyrtidae > Anagyrus > Anagyrus pseudococci. The sequence goes on from JAPYYQ010000060.1 coordinate 17,148, forward strand.
GCGGCGCCAAGTCGGCTTCTCTTTTGAACGCGACTAGGCCATTTTTCCCCCCGAGCGAGCCTCGTCGTCGGAAAATCGCGTATAGAGCACACCAAGTGGGCGCAGTGCCGCTCGGCTGTCCGGCAAACCGAGCAGTAGAGGGAGGAGGAGGAGGAGGATCGGTGGGGGAGGATGAAGTCGCGATCGAGTAGTCGGAGCGCAAGAGGCCGCTCAAGGCTCCCGTTGCTACAGATGCTAGCCATACATGGCGACCGAGCGTAGGTCAGCCTATGCGTTCATGGTGCACGCGCGGCCAGCGCCGAGTGGGAGCACCACATCCACAGATACACACACCTGTGTCACCCACTTCTCTTTCTCTCTATCTCTCTCTTGATGCCGAGAGATTAAATCATTCGGCGCTACATAGCGAAGACGTTGCGACCGTATGGACGGAAATCGCGCGTGACGTTGCGGAGACACGCGGAACCGCCTGGAGCTCTTGGGATTTTCGCGAATCTTGATGAGCTACCGAGACGCCCGATCGGTGCGACGATGATTAAGTGTCGCGTAAGCAGCTGCCGATATTTCCGGGCTTATATGGAGACGATTATGAGCTCGTGGGAACTTGCTCGCTCTTTTCCTCGAAGTTGCGTTACTATAATTGTCTGTGATAATTATTCATCAAACTAAGCTTAATGCAAGTACATCGTGTAACTGTGACGCGACTCTCATGAATTTTTATCGGTTCTTCGCACGAGGGTGTTGAGTGAAATTGATGCTTCATTTTGATTTCATGTGGGTATAGGCTACTTGGGTAACACTAATCGAGTTTGAGTAAGACCTTGGCTGGGGTCTTTGATTGTACGTTTGACGTTATACACACTTACTATATCATATACAGTTCAACATTATGTTGCCTATATGAAAGTTAAATGTACAATTTAAAGTTGTCCTCGCACGAAAAGAACATAGTAAAGACAATGGAGTAAGTGGTGTAATAAGCAGTTATAAACACAAATATCGAGATGATTAACCTGAATACGTAAATTATATTTGAAATTTGTAGTACTTATAGCATTCGAGTCTGGGCAGTTAAGAAATCGTCGTTTTATCCAGAGATTTGATTGATTGGGCATTTATTTTGTTAACTCTCGCCTCGATATCCAGTAATCGCTGTGATTTTTCTCGGAATGAAACTAGGGGTCTCTGCTCGTTATAATATTATATCAGAATATTCTTATAGGGTGATTTATAAACGCGCTCAATGCGCTCTTAAATGTATAGTAACCGCATAACCAACCCGCCCACACTGACACAACGCGAGAGCAATTTAAAGTGAGCCACCGTGATTAATTAACGTCGTCGCTTTAATCCAATCTCTCAGCTGCAACTTAAATCACCATTACGTCTTTTTTTAAACCTACCATTTGAAATGTGAGGCTCTGCTATCGATATATAGTGCTTTCATTGAAATACACACATGCAATTTGAAGAATGCGATTTTAAAGACGTCGTAACAATGCGCGATATTAAATCACGAGCGATATAAGTTTATATGCATAAACCTCACCGGGCAATGATGTATTGCCAAGTTTCTATACAAAGATCGCGAGAAATACGCAAAGTGCCATGCATCTATCGAAAATATAACGAGCGGAAAATACAACTGCAAAACTTTGGAGCGCAATTCTATTGTTTTCGAGCTTTCACTTCTCTTCCACATTATTCGCAAATCAAAAAGCTGTATAAACTTTTTAAAAAATATTTTGGAACCATATGATATTTCCATCAGGAAAACAACCGAAAAGACATACACACACAGAGCCTAAACGATCCCGTAAATCAAGAATAACCCACGCGAAACCGAAACGACACACATAACAAAACTTTCAGCTCTCTCTCGTATTCGGTTAATTTATTCGGCCTTAAACGTCCGGGGCGCTCCTCGTTGTCATTATGTCGTCTTTAGTCTGCCAAAAGTCAGCTGACTCTCACATTTCGATTGTGTCCGATTCCGAATGATATCATCAAAACACGACGATTACGCAATTGCCCTTTCATTCCACGGTCTATTGATGGCCCAGCCTGAGTTTACACGAATACACAGACACGTATACAGCAGCAGAGGCAAATCTTAGGAGTAGCGAGGAGAAAGAAAAGAAACCGAGAGTGTTGGGTATATACGTATAGGCGCGAGTGGTCGTGCATCGCTGAGGCTGCGCCTTCTTAACGGAGTCAAGGTCCGCGGCGCGTTCGTGTATTATGATGCACGCGAGCTTGACGGATGTTGATGAAACTCTGGCCCTTTGTGCACTACGTATTCTTGAGCCTAAGTTTTATGGAGCTTTTAAGCTGAAGACTGAGTTTTGCGGGTAACGCACAAATTGGCGATAAGGTATAGCTCTCGAGTTTGTCTTTGATGCATTAGGAAGGAGGAGATACACTTAATTCGTCTTGTTCTCAACAAAGTAATACACGTGTATAGGGCAAGATCGCAATGGGCCATGTCCCATTTGATATTCGGTTACTCGTCATTTAAAAGCAAAATAATCACAGAGAATGAATTCAAGTGCGCGGACGGGCAACAGATTACGTCGGCACGTATATGCGCATACCCAAGGAGGATGTGCTCGCGCGGGTTTTGGCAAATATTAATATCCTCTAAAAATAGGCCGATGAAAAGCTCGAGGAGAGGCAGAAAGAGAGATAGAGATGTATAGATGCGCAGTATCTGCAAAGAGCATCCTTTATTAATACGAATCCATCATCGAGGCTGAAACATCAGTCGAATGCACGCGCTGGCCGTATCGAAAAAGTAGCGCAACGAAAGCAAATTCAATGCACGTTCTCGAGTGGGCCAAGAAAGAGTCTCGTCTTTTTCTTTTTATTCCTCGTGAAAAGCCATGGCGGTGCGCCTAAAAGCCTATTTCCAGAACGGCACATAACCGGCCAGTTCCGCGTCGGTGTGTCCCTGACGGGCAGTTTCTCTATTTTCGGTCCCCACTTGCAATTATTTACGAAGATCCCGCGCCACTGCAAGTGCCTCCGATGTAAACTTCTACATCTTCCTCTCTCTCTCTCTCTGTATCAAAAGGTGGTGCTCTCGCTTGTGTACAACAACGAATCACCATGCGAGCTATATACCAAACGCACTTTTTCGGGTCTAATAATACGCGGGTTTAATAATAGATTTCGCATTAACGACCGCTCGCGCGCGCTCTCGCACTTATACGTCGAAGCGCGCTAATTGAGATCGAAGCTTTTTCCTTTACGGCCCGCGCCAATTAACCGAGTGTCGAAAGATTCGCCATTCTAATTTATAAACTCTCCCGTCGAACATTTGCATGTTCCAGTTGAGCGGGCAGTTTATCTCTCGTTAATGTGGTAAACAAACATCTTGAGAATCGTAAAAAGAAAAAAGGGAAACGCTGTATTTCCATATCGGCGGACTTCAACAATGCGCGGACCTTGAAACGTCGCACGCGTACACACGACGTAGGGGAATTAGCGGGGGCTGCTCGCGTTGTATACTTTGGAATCCGCGTTTTCTTCGTTCCATCGAAATAGTTTGCGAATAATGGCGCGTAACGAGAATCGAGCGGCTCTCAAGTGCCTGGCAATTATATACCCCGAGAGCGCGCTGGTTTTACGATCGCGAGCGCGGGTGTGCCTATAGACGCGGAGGCGTGGTGCCCTGAAAGCCGAGCACCGCGTTAAAGTCCGTTTTATTATATGTCGCAGCTTTTGGTTTCTCTTTTTTTTTCTTTTTTACGTAGGTGTCGACAGTTTTGACGTTAAAAGGCTGCGCGACATTTTTGGAGAGATCGATAAGAAGAGCCGCGACGAGATAAGATATAGATCAGGTGTTGTTCAGAGCGGGAAAGTACGGCCGAGCGATTGAGTAAATTTTTGGAAAAATTAACGGTGTTGCAAGCGTCGTAAAGAATACCTATCTTTAGAACGATTTATCGACACTTTTATTCGTTACAATAAGCTGAAGCGAATAATGAAGATTTGTGAAGGCTGCGATCAAAGCCGGTCACGCATATCCTGTCTCACCAGAGAAAAGATCGGCTTATCTCGTACGACTTGCAGGAACAGAAAAACTTTTTGCGGAACTCACGTTCATCGCTGCTGTAAACTCAGTTTCAGCTGTCATTCTTTGAGTTCGAGCCATGACCGGAAGTTCAGCGAGAAGATTTTCAAGTCGAACGAGAGAAAGCCCGTCTTTTCGCTGATGAGAAATAATCAACAATCGAACGCGCTTTAAATTATACACAAGGACCAATTAGTGCAACTTACCGTGAATCGTGAGTTCGGGCGGCTTGGGTAGGCATTCGGGCTTGGTGCAGCTCGGCACGATGTTCCTCGCCGGCGGGGGGCTCTCGAAGAGCGCTTTCAGCTTCGAACAGCACGTGTAACAACAATTACCCATTGTCCCTTGAGCATGCTCCGATTATTACTCAACCACCAGGCCCCCCGTCCCCCCCTCGTCACAGTGTCCCAATTAAAGCTTAAGCGAATAATTAAAAAAAAAAAACGAATGAAACAACGAGTCGTTGAGGAGGGTGATGATGCGAGTGTATGGTGCGCTTAAGAGCCTACAAACTACCTCGACACGGGGCTTACTATTTTCTCGATCTCGTCTCGCGAGTGCCAGGACCTCCTCATGTTTTAGCTGGGGGGGAAAGACGCGCGCGCGCTATCGGGAGCGTAAACTCGACAAGAGAGGCTTATAGAGCGTAGGTTCGCTGTTGCGTGTGCCGCGCCTCGGCAGAGAGCGAGAGCTACTGATGATGCCGGGCCGCGCGAGCGCTACCGCCCGACACACCAGCGGAGCATCTTATTTGGCGTGGGCCGCAGGAGGCCGTAATGCGCGCTTTTTCTGCGAAATGGATATACTATCGGCGCGCTCTCTCTCTCTCTCTGCCGATCGCTCACACCGAGAATCAATGAGCTTTTGGCTTAACGTGTGGGATTCGTAGGGGAGGGGGAGTTCGTATGGAGATTCGGGTCAGTGTCGGCCGGATTGACGTTTTCGGATGACACTCCGATTAGCGACTTGATGCACACTACCTTGGCTGCTGCTACGTGGGCGAGAGGAGGAGCTGAGATCTATCCCTATGTCGCTTTCGTTCTCGATGGGCAATTGCATTTTCGTTTCTATTTTCGAAGATTCGAGTGGGGCTTTTTTTTAATGTTTCACTCTGGTCGACTAGTCTCTCGTAGTCTTAATGTTCCGTTTTCATCTGTCAAAGGGAATTGAAAATGATTGAACAGTAAGATGCCTGAGTCATAGTGACGCGTAACTTGTTAAATAAGACTAGTAATTTAAGTTCAAGTTGAAACTTTAAAATTACAGTAAGTCATCAACCAAAAAAATCTGTTGATTTATACACATTTTATTCTAATTGAGTAAGTCATGATATTGTCTATTTCTATTAAATTAGGCAGTGCATTGTAGGTATAGACTAATCAAATTTCAGTTTTAAAAAGGTTTGAAAAATTTGACTAAAAATCAAACAAATTTATTTCTTTAAGAAATAACTAAATATAAAGTATCAGACTCTTTAAAAGTACAGTTTAAAAAAAAAGAAGTAACAGACAAATAATAATAATTATTGTTTTGAGTTTACACTTTCAACCCTGATGGTATGAAATCATGTGTATCTTCAGTTTTGAAAATAGCACGTTCAACATCTCTATTGTCTTCTAATACAATCACAGTCCTTGTTAAGTCTTTCAATTGAACAAACAAATATCTGTAGACCCAATTTCCACTTGAATCCTGAAGCAAAGATTTATAAAAATCAATTTACAGTTTAAATTTTTGTTTTTAGAACATTATTATATGACAAAACATACTTCTCTCATCTCTAAATGTACAGTGCCATGTTTACGAGCTCCCTGAATATAAAATTTCATTCTCATGCGGTTGACTCCATCTTCTCCTCTGTATATTGTATGTCTGCACAAATATTTTTATTTAAAAAAATTTAAGATCATTAAAATAAACATGTAAACAGAATTAATAAGAAATCATCAACTTACGAAACATGACCTCTTCTACCCCTTCTTGTTTCTTCTCCATATGCCTTTATGGGTTCACCAACTGCATCAACAACTTTTGCATCTTTCAGACATCTATCAAGCGCTTGACTATATACATTGTTTGGACTTTTACCAGAAAACAATTCTTTGAAAATACCATAAAACATCACAGCAGTCACTCCTATGCCAGCAATAATAACAGTCAAGTACCAAGCGGACTTTGTATTTTCTTTGACTGAAACAAAATTAATTGAAATAAATAATCTGCAGAAAAGTAAATGACCTAAATATTGTAAAAAAAGTATGAAAAGAAAATTTACCTACTTCCGCAAAGCCAACTTGTACCTGACTATCTGATTCTTTCTGCTCCGATTTGGTTACAGACTTACTATCAGAATAATTCAGACGTGAGGTAGACTGGGGTAAATAAAAGACATTAGATTTTTTCAGCGTCATTGGCACAGAACAGGGCAATGGATATTTCCATCGAGTCAAATACACTAATACTCTTGATGTTGCCATGCTAAAAAATGAAAGAAAAACATTAAATCTCATTGTCATTGTGCCTCTAATCTCAGTATCATAACAAACCAAAACAAACAGTTGACTTACGTATCGAGTCGAATAAAAAAGTGTCTATCAATACAAAGCAAGTGACCAAGAATCGTAATCGATAAGGAAGAATCGCTGAGCGAGGCCGAAGAAGAAATTTAAAAACCCATTTTGCAAACAACCGAGCTGTCGGTTCGAGGTTAAAAAACACCGAGCCACCGCAATGGCGCGTACAACATCCAGAGTCGGCGAAAAACACAGCTGACTATTGTCAACACAACAATGCTCGACGACTCCGAAACTTTGCGTACCGCGCGGCCCGAACTAACGACAAACAGGTTGGCAGCATTGTCGCGCTGATCAGCTGGTCTCTGCACTCGAGAGCGATGTAGCTATATATATATTGCGCTGCTATTCTTGCGCCAAGTCGATAATAACATCAATTGCGCGATTTGACAAAAGCTTTGTTATTCAAAGTTCCATTTCAATTGGATCAAGACGCAAAGTATACGTTTTAACTCGAACGATGCAAATTTAACGCGCACGTATCGAATGACCAAATTACATCAAGTGCTAATTCGCTGTTTCTCGCCTGAATTCGCCTCGAACAAACACAAAGACCCTTTTGCATTATATTCTCAGCAGAGCGCGTTATCTGGCGCGCAAGTCCCTTACGAGCATAATTTTTTTTTTTTTTTCATCTAAATATAGCGAACCAAGGATATAAGTTATCCGTAAAGCGAAACCCAATGATCCGGCATAGGTGTCTATTAATATACGCATCTCGCTGCGGAGAAGTTGCGGTGGCGCGAAATAACACGAGAAGCCCTCGCTTATATATAAGTATCTTCCACCTGTGCGCGCGGAGGAAGGGGTGGCGGAGGTGGTATAAAGTGTCTCTTAGTGTATCAATGATCGAGCGTATGCAACATAGGCTCGATTCGATTCTCCCCCGCGCGCCGCGCAATACACAGAGGAGTGACGGCATTAGGCGCAGCGTTGCCAATTTGTCCGCGTCGTCTGCTACGCTCGGTGCGCGTAACAATTGTTTACGCCGCGCGGGCTATATTTTTCTCCCGCGCGGGCTGCTCTTTTTTCCGCTTTTTGTGCAACGAAGCCGCCGTCGGCGCCGATTGATCGTCTCTCTCGCGGCAGGAAGTATATAGGCTGCACGCGTGTTCGCGCTGGCAACGGAGCGGAGGAGAGGGAGATCCGCGGGTAAACAAACGTCGTCGCGCTGCAGAGCAGCAGAGTACAGTAGCAGAGCCGCAGCTGTCTTTTCGGAGTCGTGTGTCCCCCCGGAGCATTTCGGAGCGGCGCTCTTGTGTATAAGTGCAGAACGCAGGGCTCGAATGGAGGGCAGGTCACTCGGACGTTTCCCTTCGTCCCTACGCTCTCCGTCTTCTTTCCACTGATCGCTGGGCTGCAGAATTTGAGGGGCGGGCAGAGAGAGAGTACTACGCGCAGCTGCGGACCCACGGGCTTTCCGGGGGACGAGGTTCTTTCTCTCTCTCGGTCCATAAAGCAGATTAGTCAGCTGACGCGCTGCTGTGTACTGGGTGGCGAGTGAGTGTGTTGTGCGGGCTGCGGGTAGAGCCTCAGATCAGTTCTCTCGACTGCTGTTGCTGTTGTTCGCGCGCTCTACGTGGACACGTCGTCGCCGTGCGGCTCGAGGAGGGAGAAGCAGCCCGGGCGAGAGAAGACGAGTGTGCTGCAGAGAGTCGACGCGTGTGTCGCGCGAGCCGTGCGTTTTCCGTGCAAACCGCTGCTGGTGGTGGCTGCCGCGTGTCTCCCCGCGACGACGAGAGACGCTTGTACGCTAACGCATATAATTGGAGCGCGTGCAGTGAGGACAGCGGCAGAGCTGGGCGAGAAACAGGAGGAGAGCAGTCGGCCGCCGCGTACACAAGTGCGCGCATCATCAGCCCCCGCAGCGAGTTGGCCAGCGCTAAATTGTCGGAGAAAGAGAGACGGCAGATTGGCTGCAGGCGAAGAGGAGAGCAGCTAAGAGCCGGAGTAGCTTGGCGACGCTGGTGCGGTGCAGTGGCGGCGGCGGCGGCGGCGGGGAACGCGACAAAGGCAATTTAGGCTCGCATTGGGCCAAGATCCGCTGGCCTCTCTTTCTCGCTGCCACTCTCGCTCGCTCGCTCGTTCTCTTTCAAGTGCGAGCACGAAGAATATGAGCGGGGCAGGACGGCGGCGCGTGCAACAGCAGCCAGCACAGCAGCAGCAGCCCGGCCTCGTCAACGTCGACGACGCGTCGAGCAGCGGCCTGATAAGCCGATAGACAAGCGCTTAAGAAAGCCCCAAGGTCGCGCGCGGCCGGAGAATATGATCGAATTAAGCAAAGTGGAGCCAGTATGATGAGCGAGCTCGGCGGCGCCGACATAACCTAAGCCATCTCTCTCTTTCTCTTTCTCACTCCCAGCCTCTCGGAGACGCCAAGCACACCGGAATACGTACTCGGGGCGCGGAGAGGCTGATGCTGCTGCTGCTCTCTGCAGCCGAGCTGCGAGAGACACCCCCGTGCAATCTCCACGTGTACAAGGGCGCAGCTGCGAGGCCCGCTTTCTCGGGCAGAGGAGCTGGGCAGCCGGGGAGAAAATCGAGGAGCTGAAGGAAGGGGGAGGAGAAAAGGAGCAAGCCAAGGGCCCCCACGTGCGCTGGCGCGTATGGGCGGCCGACCCGAAGCGGTCCCTCGTCGTCGTTTGCCCTCCGATTCAAAATTTAGCGGGCATCATTCGGCTCCCGGCGTTCAATGCCACCTACGTAGCCGAGCTCTTCGACGAGATGCTGGAGACCTGCGAGCGGCTCACGCTGGAGAACCTGGCCGGCTGGCTGGCCTCCACGGCCATGATCTTCGGCGGCGTCGTACCCTTCATCCCCCAGTACAGGGAGATCAAGCGCAAGGAGGATACCGAAGGCTTCTCCCTCTATGTTTGTCTTGCACTCCTCATTGCCAACACTTTGCGCATACTATTTTGGTGAGCCTCTATCGCTCATTTATCTCGGCTTTCGTTTATTTTTACCATTCCGATTGCGATTAGATGTACGCTAGATTCGTGATAAGACTTTCGTTTTGATAACACACATCTTTTGTTGCAGGTTTGGCAGGCATTTTGAGATACCATTATTACTCCAAAGTATTCTTATGATAGTCGCTATGTTTTTCATGATAAAGCTATGTGTTAGTATCCGGAACAAGCATCAGATTACAAAACAAAAAGCCAGGGTGTTTAAAGGTACGTACTATTGATGTTGCATTATTTTTTACAATATTATAACAGATTTTCTTGTTTATAATTTATTGTATATTAACTTTAATTTATAAGAAGCTTAATATAGTTATTTCATTGCTATCTTATTTTTAATTTGTTTGTAGTTTTTAAGTTTTATTATATTTGCCTTTTTTTTTCTTTTTGGTTGGTTTATTTTGGATATAAATAGATTTCAACTCTAAATTCTTTTGGAAATGGACAGACTTCCAGTCATATGTAGGCTTCATGCTGCTTTTTGCCATTGTGGGAGCTGTGGTGATGTACCTTTTAATTGATGTTCCAATATTTGTTGAAACAATTGGACTGCTTGCTTTATTGACCGAAGCAATGTTAGGGCTTCCCCAATTCATTAGAAATTTTTCAAATAAATCTACAGAAGGAATGAGGTACTATTATTTTCAATTACCAACTATTTCACTTATTATTAATCAAGAGCAATAAAAATAAATTTTTATGTTTCAGTATTGCAATGGTTGCAATGTGGACTCTGGGAGATACTTTCAAGACTTGTTATTTTATACAACGAAATGCACCTATACAATTTGAAATGTGTGGTGCACTTCAAATTTTAATAGACCTGGCAATACTCCTTCAAGTTTGGTTTTACAGAAACAATATATTAATTATGAGACCAGCTGCTAGAGTAGATTGAGTTTCCCTAGATAGCCAAAAATTATGAGTAATTGTTTAGAAAAATTGTACATACTCTTAAATTTTAATTAATTTGTTAATGTATACATTCAGTTAGCATTAGGTTGAAAAATGTATTTTTATACAGCCATTCACACATTATGTGAAGATTCTTTTTAAGATTAATTTTAAATTCAATTTTGTCATATCATTGTTTGTAGAGAAGGGTAAGACTGAATGACTCATTGTATTTAGTGAGATTTTTTTAATTAGATCTAATTTAACCAGCTTTTGTGACTGCAAGAAATGCTTGAATTCTATTCACAATCGTTCTATAAGTACAAAGCATTCTCAGCGATGCTGCTTGTGTCTGCCAGTCTCACCCTTCTTCCACGCAAAATACTTCCTAGTCTTTGTGATGAAACGAACGCGATGATAATTATTTGTGAACATTTTTATTTATTAAGCTAATGACTTGTAAATATAATTAATGCATTTACGTAAGATTGAAGTTTGTAAAAAAAAAAAAGAAGAAAATGACGATAAAAGAAATGGACGTTTTTAAGTTTTAAAAATAAACATCACGTCAATTTGAGCTTTTCCTCTTGTGCTAAGAGATGATTTTTAATTTTCTGCAAAAGTTCCTTTTTCACGACGTCCGGCACGCGGCTTCTAGCACGGTTCGTCGCCATCGCCAACAGATCATCGTATGTTATGTCCGGTCCGAACTCCTTTATGATCTCCTTGCAATTCAGCTTCACTTCGTCTCGCCAACCACATTCGACTAATCGGCGCCTCAGCAATTCCTTCAAGCTGCAAAAAAATGGGGAACGAAAGCATGACTTTATCAAATCGTTTTGTCAACTTTATATTCGACAGAATAAATACACGTTATTAAAAACTACATGTGTCATATTTATCTACGTTAAAAATATTCCAACCCTGTCTTTCAGGTACATTTGCTCGACGCGAATATTATATTAAAAAATTGAGAGCAACCGAGAGGTCAATAGCTCACACGAACGAGAAAGACAAAGTGGTGTACTTTCGCGCGGGCGTCGCACTCGACATCGTTGGGAAATTAAATTAAGATAACCTCTGTGTCGAGGCGTCAGGATAAATACTCACCCATCGCGATCTCCGGCTTTCACGAGCGTCTGATGCGGCGAGGTTTTCATTTTCAGACAAACTTTGTAATTACCTACAATTACTATGTCGTTGAGTAGATTTTAGGTTATAGAATAAACAACAATAGCCGACGCTTATAGCAGATGACAAGTGACAACACCAAAAGTACGGCCTCCCCCGCCCCCCCTCTAGCCCCACTCGACTGTTGCGGCGAACGTAAAGAAACACTACTCTACTTTCTGAGCATTTATCGCCTTGATTAAGCGAAATTTTACAATTATTTTCAATGTTGATATTGATATTATCTTTTGTTTCATTCGAAAATCTGTATAAATTTTCCAGAGTAATGCAACAGGCGAAATAAAAATTGAGCTATTCAAATGTAAATCTGCGTTACCGAAAGCTGGCAATTGAAACACCTGCGCGCCGCCGAGGAACTGGATAAGTCGATGGGAGGGTGAGGGGTGAGGATGGAGGAGGCTATTCCGTTGGTTCCTCGGATTTCTACGGGCGCAAGAGTAGAGGCGAGTCGCCGTCGTCGTCTGTTTACGCATACCTGACAAGTGATGTACTTAGTGTCGTTGTGCGCGCGCGAGCGAGTAGATAGGAGATCCGCAGATGACAGGAGTAGCGCGGAGTAGCTGCGGCGGTGCGATGACAAATGCTCCGGAAAAAGATTAGAGGCGCGTAATGGAGCGGCTCCAGAGCGATCTGGCCGTGTGCGGCTGATTGCCGTGCGATTTGCTAAGCTCAACGAGTCCCACATGCCCCCGAGGCCGACGTCGCCTGCACCACCGCTGCTGCCCGACGCATCGCTACGTCGCTCTCTGCTCTCCTGCCGATATGGCGAGCGAGGACAACGTTTGCTGGTATCACGGCGACCTGTCCCGCGAGGACGCCGAGAAGTTGCTGCTCGAAGGTTCATAACGATGTATACTTTTAATCCTCGCACTGCTTTCATCGTTGAGCGCAGATCTCGAAACGGAGTTTCGAGGCTGCGCTTTATTCGACTGCGGTGAAAGGTGGCTTTTTCCTTTATAAGTCCGCATCTTAACTCTTTTCCGCAGATGGCGAAGAAGATGGGACTTTTTTAGTCAGGGAGAGCAGCTCTTCCTTGGGAGATTATGTGCTTTCAGTATTGTACGACGGTGAAGCTGTTCATTACCAGATTAGAAAGCACGGAGAGGATGCTTTCTTTTCCATAGGTGACAAGCTTTCTTGTACACCAGACAGCTACATTTTCCAGTTTTGCCAATGATAATCGTTTGTTGTAGATGATGAAACTACTATACACGGCTTGGACACCCTCATTGAATATTATCAACAGGAAAATCATGGATTAATTACTGTATTAAAAGTACCTTGTAAGGGATTGCCACCTCCACATGATACAAGAAGACATGGACGTACAAATTTGCTTCACAGAGCAACAATTCAGGTACAAAGACTTATATCAAGAAATTGTAGAAAGATAATTCATGTGTAACTGTGTTTATTTTCAATTTCAGAGAAATTATACAATTGTATCTGAGCTCTTAAAATGTGGCTACAGAAGCTTAGATGCTAAAAATCAGCTTGGTCAGACAGCAGTCCATTTAGCTGCTAAAGATGGAGCAGATGAAATACTGACTAAACTAATCCAGAGCAATGCTAGTGTTAATTGTCGAGACACTGCTGGTTACACTCCATTACATGTAAGAACTTTTTAAAATAATTGTAGTTAAACGTTATAACAATATTACAACTACATATTTTCTATTGTTAAAAAGCTTAAAACAGTAGGATAATTGTACCAGGTAAAATTAAACTCAGGTCTGTTCTTAATTAATGATAATGTTTATTATGATATGATGTAGTTAGGTTTTTTGTTTGTAACCTCATGTGAATAAGTGTTTTTTTTATGTAAAAAGCTTATTTTCATTGTTTTACAAATTTAATTTAGCTTGTTGAAATTTAAACTCTTTAATGACAGTGCTATTTTACTTCTCTTATATTTTTATTAACCCATGTTTACAGTATGCTTGCCAAAGTAATTTACCAAACACTGTACAAATATTGATTGCTGGAGGTGCAAATATTCAAGCTCGCCATACAGAAACAGGTAGAATTAATATTTTTAGATTTTAATTATTATTTAATAAATAAATATTTAAAAATAAATGTATTTTAGGAATGGTGCCATTGCATGAAGCAGCTTCTAGAGGCCACCAGGAAGTGATAGAAATTTTACTCGCGGCTAATGCACCTGTTAATCCTAGAACGCTAGACGACGATGTACCTGCTGATCTTGCAAAACTAAACGGTCACTTAGAATGTGAAACACTTTTGCGTAATTATATTTTACTAATTTTTGTGTAATTTACTTTGAAAGTGAATTTATTCTAAAAGATATTGCAACATATTTAGGTAATTACAGTAGACCGACAAAAGAAAAATTATGTGATTGGTACCACGGTACTCTTGATAGAATGGAAGCTATTAATCTTTTACATAAAAATGGGGATCAAGATGGATCTTTTTTAGTTAGATTAAGTGAAAGACACGATGGTATTCGCGTACTCACAGTTATGTATAATAAGCAAGCTTACCATTTTCAAATCCAAAAACAAGTAAGGATCATTGAAATATACCGTTAAAACTTAGAAAATAATTGTTTTGACAAAAATGTTCTCACTAAAAAAAATTTGTTGCTACAGAAAAACTTTCTTTTCATCGATAATGGTCCGTATTTACCTTCGTTAGAGCACGTCATAGAACATTATCGATGCATGCCAGATGGACTTCCAGGACCATTAATTCATCCTATTCGACCCGTGCCAAAACCACCCATTCCTGAGATGCCTCCGTCAATATTTAATGGGGTACACTGTCACAAACTTTGCAAAAAAATTTTAATGTAACTGTTAAACGAGTTGAATAAGTACAATTTATTATTTTATTTTTTAGGATACTTTGAAAAAGAAGAAGAATTCGATTCCAAAAGCTGCTCCTGAGTCAGTAGATAAGCCATTTTTACAATCAAGTAGTTCTAATCAGCCCCAAAATTATTGTGCCAATAGTCATAATGACGATACGGATCTTCATAGTGCCGTTCCCGCAATTGTTGAAAACGATACCGACGATAATGAATCCGTGCCTGTAAATAAAGGTACGTAAAGTTAAATAAAAATATAAGCATTCTTACTGAGAATAATATTTTAATACTTATATTTTTTATTTGGCAATAGTATTTATTCCTGGAGAAAATATAATTCTCGGAGAAGTGTTAGGAGAAGGTGAATTCGGCGCAGTATACGAAGGACTTTATGATTCCCCATGCGGTACGCAAGATCCTGTTGCGATAAAAATGCTTAGAGACACGCATAATATTGCCACTCGTGAGGAATTTTTACGGGAGGCCAGATTAATGATGACGTTTAATCATCATTGTATAGTGAAACTAATTGGATTCTCAGAAGGCCCACCTTTATTAATGGTATTTAAATATTAAAGTATAAACGTAATTTTATATTCAACGTTTACTAATCACATGTGTTTCATTTGTAGGTTCAAGAACTTGTGTCGCTTGGATCTATGCTTGCTTATCTTTTAGAATTTCCCGACAGAATCAATCCAAACTATGAGTTGAAAATTTGGGCTTCCCAAATTGCTTGTGGTGAGTAACACGTTTTAAAATGTTACTATTATTAGAATTTCTATTTTATGTTCTTTTTATCTTTTAAAGGAATGAGGTATTTGGAAGAACTAAGATTAGTTCATAGAGATTTAGCTGCAAGAAATATTTTACTTTCCTCAAAATACCAAGCAAAAATAAGTGACTTTGGTTTGTCAAGAACATTTGGTTCAAATGATTATTATAAAGCCACGGCTGGAGGGAAATGGCCAATAAAATGGTTAGTATTTTGTATCAATTGAATATTTGAAATATTTCAACTTAATGTAGCAACAAAATATATTCTTAGGTATGCTCCTGAATCATACAACTTTGGTACATTTTCGCATGCCAGTGATGTTTGGAGTTATGGAGTCACATTATGGGAAATGTTTTCTTTCGGAGAACAACCGTACGGCAACAGACGTGGCGTTGAAGTAAGTATCTATAAAAAAATGATAGTTCTTCCAATAATTATTCATCAAAGTTAAATTCGTATTTGTTTATAACTAAATACTAATATTAATCTAACAATTTTTCGTAAAGGTAATAGATCTCGTTGAGAAAGGCGAAAGACTCTCACAGCCGGAGAAGTGTCCAGATAACGTGTATCAGGTGATGCAAAAGTGTTGGTCATACAATCCATCCGACCGACACACTTTTAAAGAGTTGATAGATATATTTAGCAGTGATCCAGAGTACGCTAACATACAAGAGCTTGTGACAGCAGTCGACATTAGCTGATGATTCATTAGCAGTTACATCGAGCTTCTTTGTTACAGTTGTTGTAGCGTAGTTTTTTAACCAACGAACTGATGAAATTTATACGTTTTTAAAATTTTATACCTATTTTACGATGATCTTTTTAATGAATTATATTATATATATATATACAAATAAATTTATGCTTAAAGTTACTTTACGAAGATTTGTAAGATAATTTTTTTACATTAAGGATTTTTAACAAATAAAAAGATGATGTTTGAAAAGAACTGATGAAAATTTATTAACACTATTTTATCAAGTTATACAATTGACGTGACAAATTCAATCATTTGTTTACTTTGTCACGTTACAAAATGCCATTACTCCATTATAAAATAATTGTATACACAAAATATTTTATGACAATACATAAAGAACGCTTATCTAGAGTAATATAGATTAAAATAATAGATTCAGTGTCGATCCGCAGTAGACTTGGACTAGACATGCGTAACGATTCTTTGGGAATTCATTATTTAAAACTCAAAATAAAATTTGTTTGTCATCAAAGTCTATGCGATAACAATAAAGATTCCAAATTCACTTAATGATAACGTGAATCACTGTCTTTGCAGTTCTAAAATTTAGGTTGTGTCACCGTTGCTACTTGGAATGCATAAGTTTATGAATTTCTGAATTGATTTTACGTTTTACTAAATTTTGGTCAATGAAAAGTTAACATTATAAAATATATAAATCATTGTAAAAAAGAATCAATTTAGGGCCCGAAATGGCTCAGTTTCGCTTTACGTAGTAGTCGACAGCGCGCCAATGACTACGTTAAGCGAGCTCTATAAGCCAAAGTACGGTCAATTAAAAAAACAAAAAAATAAATAATTTAGAGAGGACACTTATAAAGTGTAACATTTTGTTAGCGAATCCTCAATTTTATCATTTTTGCGTATACATCTTTTATAAAATTTCACCATGAATAATAGTCCAACAATTAATCCAAAATTTATGTTTTTATAAATGTTTTTTTTTATTAATTTAAACTTGTAACACTAAAAAAGTTCTTTATTTAAAGATACTTTTCACGTGTATTTTGTACTGTTTAATTAAATTACTCTTAAACAAAAACTTAACGGCACAATACGTACCTTTATTACTTTTTTAAAAGGCAAATTTAATTTCTTTAAAAAAATTCTAAATTTTTGTCTTATTTACAAATGTATTATATACAAACTGAAAATTAATAAGAGATTACGCTCTGTAATTATTTAATAGATCAATTAACATCGTAATCATTTTAATAGCGTTTACTTGTGATGTAATCTTTTTTTGCAATATTGTTTGTTCGAATCTAATTGAAAATGCATCAAAGAATTTAGAATATAGAATCTGTAACGAATGTTTGTGAATAATATTTCAAAGGTTAATGAAACATTCTTTATTTACGTATTATTTCCATACAAAAGATTACGACACACGTAAGTTCGCATTGCAGAGCGTAAGCTCTTTCGGCTTAAATATATTTATAAATTACATTTGCCTTTTAAAGTAGCAAATAAAAAAAAAGAATGAACGAAAAAATAAATAATAACGGAGACTAACTCTATTTACAGAACATTAAATCCCCGATTCAATCATCCCTGCGAGGAATTAATTTAACGACATTTGTATCCCGCTGAATCAAAAAATCTATCATCCCTTTTTTAGCGCAAGCTCCCAAGATAAAGAAAATTCTCTATTCGCATATAAATCATCTTTATCTGCGTACGAATACTAAACGAAAAAAAAAGAAAAATACTTAAAATAAAAATCTAACGGTCTCGGTTTACAAATTATAAATTTCCATCTCCTTTGGATAGTTTAACGTAACTTTTTACCGAAACAACAAATTTGTTTTTTTTTCTTGCAAACCGCTTCGTTTCTATGTACACGCAAGCGCTCGGGACATGACGACGGGACCAGTGCACCACCCTCGACATTACTTTTATTTTTTTTTCAATTTTTTCACGTAAAATTCCGCTTTGACATTTCCTCGTACGCTCTTTCGCTTACAGATAATATACACAGGCACGCATCAAACTCACGTAAGACTCACACACGCTGGCTCTCAATCCTATGTGCACTGCCTTGAGCAGAAAAAAAATATGATATCGCCATCAACGCAGCTCGCAACGTGCGATAACGCTTCTTCTTCATCTTTCTTCGTCTCTTATCATTACTGCTGTATTCTCTTACCGATTTAATCGAGCTCTGCAAACGTGTTTTCGCTTCTCGTGGAATTTAAGATTCTCTGTTGATTTGTAGGATTGTAATCAAAGAGAACCTTGACAACGTGCAGCGAGTAGAGAAAAATTCGCTCGAATTCTCAGAAGAAAGAAACTTTATCATTATGCTTTCCTAACTCGTAAAGTATCATCCCATATAGAATCCGACAATATTGTAATGTTAAAAGAAACGTAGAATAAAAATGTATAGTTTTAACCAATTTAAATATAGCGATGCTATATTTGAATAAACCATTCTATTGTATTATTTTATATAAAGTGTTACACATATTGTCGGATTCTATTTACACAGGTAAAAATTTTACTATTAATCGCCTAAAATTTTCTTTCCCTGAATCTACACGTTGTATCTATCTTGTAAAAACTACTGCGTACATTGCATCTAAATTTTACGGACTCTAAGACTACCGACTTTTTACATAATTAATAGTTTCAATGTCTTGCTGAAAAATTTAGATAAACAAAACGTCGACGCGAGGTAAGAGCGTTTGACCCCCAAGAGCGCAAAAGAGGCTTCGCATACACAGGATTGAGAGGGATAAACAATCAAAACACGAGCACACATATAGAGAGCTAGGCTTATTAATACCTAAACGAATCACGAGGAAAGTATGTATATATATATATTCCGTGCAGGGCAATGATGAGATAAAAGAGAGGGTTTTTATCATCGGGCTCAGTCGTAAAAACCGAATCGGCCACTCGGCGGCTAATATTCCATCGTCCTCGCTTTGAGCAATGACGACGATTATCATCGTGGCCTAACAAGACGAGCGGTGGTGCATGTGGACCCGAGGTCCTCGGCTCCGCCGAGTAGCGGTTCTCGGCGTCGAGTAAGCCGCGCAGCGCCGGCACTCCTCCTCCTCCTCCTCTGGTCGGTGCCACGACATCAGACCTGTCCGCCAACGTCAGCCTGATATCTGAGCGTGAGATACTCCGCGGCCTCGGTCATCCGGCTGATGCTGCGGTGCAGGCCGCGCAGGTGGCGTCTGAAGTTCTCCGCGGCGAGGCCGGCCAGCCGCTCGCTCGGCTCCTCGCCCTCCAGTCCCGAGTCGTTCTCGATGCCCGTGTCCGAGTCCGAGTCCGAGGCCGAGCCGCTCGTGCACGAGGCCGACGAGGTCATCGACGAGGCCGACTGGACGCTCTGCATCGACGTCGTCGACGGGCACCTCGCGTGGCCCATGCGAGCGTGCTCTTGCGCGGCGGCCTGCGCCTTTGTGCGCTGAGCCTCCGAGTCCTAGAAACAGAAAAAAAAGACCTTTACAATGTTGTTTCTCCCCCCGCGCTCCGACTGCTGTTTTTCAGGCTTTTTTTTATCCGGACTGTTGAAATTGGCTGGTCGCCGCAGTTTTCGATGAATTTCCAGACCGTTTTTTTTTGTCGTTAGCCAACGCTACGCGTAAAAGTGGTAACTTGAATTTACGTCACATAATTACGTTGGAAAAAGTCAGTGATATTTAATTTGAAAATTTTCCAAATTATCAAATTTATATTATCAGCTGCTTGTGAGGCGTGAAAAACGGTCGTTCATTAACAATACATACGTAATATTAAAAACGCGATACAAGCGGTAATTGACGCGATGATAAATTTAGATGCGAGTTGCTTCTTCGAATAAGCCACGTTATCTAATTCAATTTATCACCTTGCTTACCTAACTTCGAGCGAGAAATTTTTTTTCGTTTTCCATCTCACGTCATTTTTACCCGATTGGAACGTCCGCGTTTTCAAAATTATTCCTCCTCGTAAAAATCGTTTTTAAAACTTCCCGAATATTATTCATACTCCTAATTATTCAAATTTTTAACAAGCAAAAAGAAAACAATTACTATTTAGAGAAAAAAGAAAGAAAAAAAACACTAACGACTCTTTAAACGAGCAAGAACAGCGATAAAATGATCGTTAACCCGATCTCTCGTCCAGTAGCAGTAAAAAAATGAAGGAAAGGGGGGAAGGAGCATATCGTAAAACATGTATATGTACGAACCTCATTGTCAGCGAGGGCAGCAGTGGGATTCTCTTGGGACCAGAGCAGCTCGGTCTTCATCTGGTTGACGATGTTGTAAAGCCGATAGAGATCCGTGTTGTAGAAGGTGTCCTTGACGCTGTGCTTGCCGGCCTTCTGGCAGATCGTGTCGTTGGAGTCGCCGACCGCGAGGTCGAGCAGCCTGCTCGGCACCAAGATCGTCTCCTCCATCTCGCTGACGGTACGCACGAACCTCTCCATGCTGTTCAGGATGCTGGCGTTGCTGAACTCGGGCTCGTCGTGCCTCGCGATCCTCCGCAGATTGCATCTGTAAACAAACCAGACAAAAAACGCCAGTTAATAAACCAGTTCTTTTTTTTTCTCTCCTCATATTCAGAGGTATAGGTCATTCTAGAAACTTCGGTCGAATATATACCCAAGTTGCATATATTAGTCTCTATAAATAGTCAAAGCTTAGTTATTTACGTTGATCGTCGGCTCGCCGGTATACAATTATATACATCGCTCTGCGCTATAGAGCCCAGGGAATCCCCCAAAAAATTCCCAGGTAATGATCAATCGGCTACAAAGACCGAGGGGACCAGTCAATCGGTTTGATGACGAAGATCGTTTTTAACGCGGGGGCCAGGAAGGAGAAAAACGTGTGTGCACACGCAAGAGACATCGCGTCGATTCACGGAACCGCAGAAGCGTCTGGCGAACGGGAAATTTACGCGCTGACGTAGACGCGCTCGTTGTTGTCTCATCCGCATTGATTTAATATTAATGAGGTAAATATACAATATGCGCGTACATCAGCGTCGCCGCGTTTACATACGCTGGTATGCGACGGATGAAAAAAAAAGCCAAGTAGCTCGCGCTTGCGGTGCTGAGTTTATGGAAAAATCTCAACTATCCGATAATGCGCGGCTTTTTTACTTTTGTATAATTAGCCGTGATTTTGATCTCGGTACATTTCCTAATCGTTCATTATACTCCGAGCGTCGAGGCTCAAAGTTCAAAACAATCTATTATCAAGATACCGCGAGTCGTTTAAGTACCTATAAATAATGGAGCGCCGTTAATTATTTCGTTTTCGATATCGCTGGATTTCTCGAATTTTCACGCGATTAAACGTCGTCGTTTGCCGATCCGTACACCGGATATTTTGTTCCATGTGACAACACGAGCAATGCACTTACTTCGCGTATAGGAAGAGAGAAAAAAGAAATCAGCACAGACAAACGGCAATGATGCGAAAATTACCGAGCAAATGACGCAGAGTCGTCAATCTATCTCTCTCTCTCTCTCGCACTCGTGTGCCGGTATTATAATTATACTTAGCCGTCGTCGAGAGAGTGGACTTTGGACAGCTTGGGGCCGTGGAAAAAAAAAAAGAAATTTCGTGTGCCGACTGACCTCGATTGTGTGCGCGGGGCTTATATTGCCGCCGGACGCCACACGCGCCACACTACACTCTCTATACTTCTCTCGGGCTCTCTGACTCAGCGTATGGCTCGCTAAAAATTCCCCCGTCGATTTCGTTATATGTGCGCGTTTCGACGCCGTCTCGGAAAATTGCTCGAGTGTTTGAGCTTATTGCGGCCTAACTTTTTTCTGGCTCTAGAGAGAATGAAAAAGAAAAGGAGATCGAGCTATAACAGTCTTTCAAGCTGCTTTCGAGAATAACCGCGCTAATGACGGAGTTGAAATCCGATAGAACATCGGTTACCTCATACACTTTACACCTTAAATATCCGAGCGATATAATTTGGCGGATAGAAAAGTAATTTCGTCTGCCACGTATATACGCACAAAAATCTCTCGTTTCGCAAGAACCACGGGTGGGCCACTTACTCCCCACTTACGGGGCGAACGTGTCTAGTCACCGTCATCGCCTACTTACGAACGACGTGCGTGTAAAGGTGCGCATGATGTTTAGTGGTTCTAAGGAAACGTTGTTCAAGTCGGTTGACGGTCGTGAATCTCTCACCTCGCGATACGTATGAATATGCGCCGGCTGGAATTGCCATTCAAAGTTTACATTGACCCGGCGAGGTTGACGAGTTCTACGTAAGTCCCAATAGCGAAAACGAAAGCGATCGCGCGAGAGGCATTGTATGATAATTTTTACGCTGACAATCGAAAATTTTCAAATTGAAATTTCGGAGTAGACGCGCCGAGGCTTGTGTTTGTTGCCCTTGTGTCTTTCGGCGCGCAAATAACGATCGACGCGCTAAGAGAGATTGTTTTTCCTCGAACCGAGAGTGCGAAATTCCGCGTGCTGTATGGGTCTTACGGCGGCAAAGGTTATTGCTTTAAAACGAACGCTGATGCGAATGCTGATGAATCGACTTGGCGCTTGCGCTCGGCTATTTGCTTATGCTAAAGAACGTTCTTTATTGAATTTTTTTTGTTCTTTGTTTCGAGCTGCTAAAAGTTCCTGCGTAATTTAAAACTCGAACTCTTGGTCAAATAAAATTTCTAGTTTTCTCCCTCTCTTTCGTTTGAAAAAAAAACAACGTTATTCGGCCGCGAAGTGGATAAGATCGTTATAAAAAAAAAAAATCAATTGCATCATTTGGGCATTGCACAATGTTGACGGAGTTATACAAGCGTTGCGGCTTAAGAAGAAAGAATTAATCCTTTGAACAAAATTTAGAGGTCAGGGAGGTAAGGCTTGTGTTTAATAATACAGGCTCGGGACTTATTGTTAGGAATCAACGATAATTCTGGATTGTCAGTTGGTTAACCGCATGACAAACGACGAGCAAATTGTCCAAAAGGTCTTTGAGAAACACTTTCATCTGCGTAATAACTCGGTAATAGCAAACAATGGCTTTAAATTCTCCTTACATCACTAATCAACGAACCCGATAATCTTCGGCCACTGCAAAGATTTGCAATAAACTTTCGACGTTGTTTTCTTGAAAATTCTACAAGCTCTACGAACAGAAGAAGTAAGTACAAAGGCGTTGGAGTGCACAGGTCAACGCTCGTGTAAATTCGCAATCGGGTCAGCGGATGCCGAACTCGCTTTATTTTTTTCACGCCCCAACGTAATGCGTCGTCCGGCCACAGCCTTCGCGCCTCTAATCTCCAGCTGAGCGCGCGCAAGCTCTCGCGGTTAAGCTCTCGCAAGCGGCCCCAACCTTGGGGTCGTGCACGTACTAGACAGAGAGCCCCTCCCTCTCTCTCTATTGCTCGAGGACTCGGTGGCGGTATGCAGCGCAATCGTTACCTGCTGACGTCGACGTAGGCACACACACAGAGAGCCGGCGAATACATAACCTTGCCTCGCGCGCATCCCGCGCGTACTGTGACATAACGTAATTAAGCCGCGTGACGGGAATGCGCGCTTTGGATTATATCTACACACAGCGAGAAAGACCGCCTCGGCCGGCAGGAAGGTTCGAGAGCTGGATAAAGTAGAAAGTCGCCGGCGCGAATTTCCCTCGGACAGGGGCACCGGGCAACCTCCACCTAGCCTTGGACTCGAATCTTTTGGACACACACACAGAGGTGCGTGTACGTGTGTGCGTATCGAGACGATATTAATTCTCTATCCACAAGCTGAGCTTGCATCGCCTATAAGCCACCTACGACGACTAGGATGACGCGAAGCTTTCGTTGGGTAATCCGCTAGTCTACATACCACTTGCCTACTGAGGTAATGTATAAATCGCCGATTCTCCCCCGGCCACTAATTGAGAAACCACTGCGGCAGGGAGAATAAGCCTGCGAGGTCGAATGGCCATACGGACACGCCGATTATTGTACGTATATTTTTTTTATTATATTTTTTTCGAAGAGTTTTTGTAGAAGGAAAAAAAAACGATGAAAAACAAAAGAAAGCAAAGAATTTCCTGAAAGCAGGTAGAGAGATAAACCACTTGCGAAATTCGAGCGAAAACGAGCAAGTCGAATGCTCCCGCGGTCGAGCCTTTGCGATCGAGCCCGGCTTTTGCTCATTTTCTCGTGTTTACAAACTTTGCCGAGAGATACGAAAGCTTGGGAGAACCTGTATAGAGCACGCGCGTCGTTTGGATTCGGCTGTTCTTCTGTTGCCCGAGAAGATTTAAAAGCTGCGTTAAATTTCTGTTTGTATATTTTATTTTTTAAATGACAAATTTTTATTTTAATGTTGTATCGGGAAAGGATTTTTCTAGACGAATTGATTTATAAAAATCACTTTTTTCTTGCAGTTTGACTGAATCTGAATAACACGACATATTTTACACTGACGAGAGGGACTATTTTTAGAATTATTAAACTCACCGCGTACGCGTGTGTGTGTATACGAGGTTTCAATAAAAACTTGCCTTGAAAAAAAAAAGTCTTGGATTTCATCAAACTAGGCATCCCGCGAACTGTGATTATAGCCAGCTCCATATAGACATAGTCGTCACTAAACTTTCTCTTTCTATCTGCGCCAGACAGTCGTAAAAAATATAATGAATGTTCGGTTTTGATTTGCTCTCGTTTCGTAACAATCGCAGGCAGCTTATCAACGTCAATTACACTTATACATTTCAATCATCTTAATTTTTTATTTTTTCCAAAATACTAACGTGTCTGTCTACAACGATAAGAATGTAAACTTAGAAAAATTACTGATACACGTCTGCAAGTTTGCCTTGACCTTAACTTTCAACCCTAAAAATATTGACAAACATGTCGAATAATTTCACGATCGAATTAGCATGTTTTAACAACATGACAATCTATCAATGTAAATGTAATCGATTTGAATAATCGTCTGGTATTCTTAGATTTTGTATCAGACTTGAACAACAAACAATATTAAAAATTTGATAAAAAAACAAAAACATTTCTTTATAAACATTTCGATAAGAGATGTAACCCTGAAATTTAGATGATAAATGGTATACGCTCAAAGTCAACGATTTTCACCGTCTACGATTGAAACTTGGATAACGAAAGGCACTGCGGGATATCGGACCGATACGTTTGAGGCTTAAGACGGATCTTCCAATCACGGAACTCGCTCGTAAAGCGATATTGAAAAAACTCCTACTGAGGCTCAGGGACCAAGAACTTTTAAGAAAAAATTTATATAACGCGACGAGTTTTGGGGTATACTCTTAACACAGCATTAATTCTACGTCGTTTAGTGTCGTTTAAAATTGAAAATAAAAAGAATTCGAGGTTCGCGGGTGGAGAATCGTTCAATGAACTAATCGAGAAGAATGCATAATGTAAATATTAACGTCGCTTGCTTATTCCCCGATTCATTATGCGTGTACCCGGCGTATATTTGCATATTGTAATAATGACCACACGCGTCAACGTCGTTCCCGAATTGACGTCGAAGGAAACCTTAAGCCGTGCAAGTTCAAATTTCGCCGGCACGTCAAAATGTTTATCGATATGAAAAATCGACGATCGAAACTCGGAAGCCAGATTGTTTATCGACCTACCTGTTTTTACGATTTTTTTGCATGTTTAATGCCTTCCTGGTGGCTGCACGGGATATCAACTTTGTATAACCTTCAGTCACTATCGACAAATTATGTACACACGAAGGAGTGCGAGTGTAGAAAAAAAGCAGAGGCGTTTACAAGCGCTCTTCCTTCTAATCCGAAAGTCTTTTTCTTTATAAATAAAAAGAAAACACGTCAACAGGTTTGAAACGAGCTGTAGAAAACGATGAGGACCACGGGGCGGTTGACCAACGACTGAGCTGTTTTCATTAGGTCTCTGTCTTTTATACCGTACTTCGAACGCACACAACACAGAAATTTCGGATGAAGTTTCCGCTCGAGCTGGCGGTAGGGAATATACTGGCTCGAATCCGGTCGCCTCTCTCACTGTTATCCATCCGAAATCGGCGCCGCCTCCTTTCGGCGCGAAAAATCACGTGATAAGAAGCCCCGGCGCGTGTGCCGGCTAGCGACGAAAAATTCCAAGCCGGCCGACGAGGAAGGAGGAGGGCAAAGTTGGGAGGGGGGGGGCAGGCACCTATACTAAAAATACACCGAGAGCTCGACGTTGTGACTTACGACGCAGAAAGAAAGAAAGAGGAAGGGGGGCAGAGGGGACGGAGAAGGAGAAGGAAAAAAGCACGTGGCCGGCGAGTGGGAATAGCAGCGCCACGCGTCGCACGAAAAGCCATTGGCCTTCGGCGCGCGATCGTATGATGACACGCGCGCGCGCGATCATCCGCGAGCCGTGTAATAAAGACGCGCGATTATAGAGCGAAGGGGGAGATCTTATAAAGCAAGCATGTACCGAGCACGCACCCAACTCGTGTCGTACCGGCTCTCCGTGCGCTGACACCTTATCTCTCTCTCTCTCTCTTCCCGGCCAGTGTGGGTGTTTTCTCGCGCTTTGTTTGTATCTCTCCTCCAAAAAGCCCGCTCATCCGCTCTTTTCACACCGAGTCCGATAATAGCACGCGGAGAAAGCGAGAACGGGTATAGAGGCAACTCTCCGCTAGAGATATGCGAGTGTATATTGTGTATATAAGTACAAGTATACATATTTGTATAGAGATAGCTGGGGAGAGTGCAGTGCGGCGCCGACTCACGTGACCGCTAACAGCAATTGGATCTTTGTACACTGTCACCGGGGCCGCTTAATCGAAATCGCTCGGTTTTTTCCACTTTCTTTCTCTCGGTGGGAATTCGAGCGTTGCCTCGTCAAGACGACACGCGTCCTCGGCGTGTACCTCTTTGCAAAGATCACTCCTTAGCGAGGTGCTTGCAGCGTGCTTAGTGCGAATGGGGCGAGATTAATGAGGAGATCAACAACGAAACGCCGACTGTTTTTCGACTTTCCGCTGGTTTGGTAATTTTTTTTTTTTTTTTTAATTGACACGCGTGCTGGATTGGTTATTTTCGGCACAATATAGTAATCGATAAGTGGAATTTTACCGAATATATTCGGCTCTGTATATCATCGACAAATCACGTGCATCGAGCGGAGCATAAGCTCGATCTGCAATTCGAAATCTCAAGATTGACTATCATATCTAGCTGACGGGAATCCGTAAACAAGAGTTTGACTCCATTGATTACTAGCCCGTTGCTTCACGCGAATCTACACGAGATTATACACAAATCAAGCAGCATAACAACATTGATATATCCAACATGTTGACATTATTTTGTTATTTCCTTTTTTTTCCCCTCTATCCGACTAAATTCGAACGTTTGAGTGAGATCTCAAAGAGCGGCTGAATGCAAAACTTAAGCTTCCCCCTGTATTATCCTTATAATCCATTCGCAGGGAGAACCGGCTTGGCGTACGTTCAACAACGCAGCGCGTAGAATTTGCGTAAGAGCGACTTCTCCGCGGATTTCTTGAAAAATCCACGTAAAAACATAGACTCCAAGATTTTT
Organism: Anagyrus pseudococci; assembly: GCA_030522585.1. Taxonomy (NCBI): domain Eukaryota; kingdom Metazoa; phylum Arthropoda; class Insecta; order Hymenoptera; family Encyrtidae; genus Anagyrus; species Anagyrus pseudococci. Next base: position 44,750 of record JAPYYQ010000060.1, read on the forward strand.
ACGAGCAAGTACAGTCAACTCGCGATTGTAGAGAGATAGATATCACTATACACGCGTTTCAGCGTATAGAACACGTGCGTTTTTTCCCCCAACACGCGGTCCAGCCGCGCGTGATTCATGAATCGCGAACGGGGAGCTTGCGTCAGCTCGAGAATTACGTTGCGCGCGGGTCCCCGTTCCCCTCTCCTTTACGTCAGCGTACCCACGAAAGTAAACATTTCGCGAGAAACAGAGAGACAGAGATGGTCGTGCCCATGGGCGCTCTTTGCAGCCGCGAGAGCTGCAAAGAGTAAACAGAGTCCGGTTGTTCAAGTGACGAGGCATACAGTCGTCACTGCACTTGCCGCAGCGTGGAAAATCACGAGAGAATTTAACTATGTATAGAGATTGCTGGAATAAAGTCCGAGTTGAATGACGCGCGCTTATCAGCTGCGAATCCTCGTCTGCCAAGCGTCTGGCTAACGGATTTTCTCCTCCATTGTCGCTTCTCTATCTCCTCCCCGACTGTGCAAAGTCCACATTGTCGGTGATATAGAGTATACGAGCGCCACAAGTGCCAGAGAGTACTATCTCGTTGCTAACCAAGTGCAAAAATGCGAACGAACGCGCACGCACATATTGGCACAATGAAAAATGGCAATTGAATGATGACACTTGCCGACTATACGATATATACGTATACACTCGGTGCTCAAGTGTACGCGTCTATAGATGGAAAGGGAGAGCGAGTGTGCTCTGACGCCTTGAACATCGCGGCTATAGCCTGGGAAAAAAAAAGAACTTTGAATTTTACGTAACGGCTGCCTTTCGATCTCGAGCACGATGAATCTTCATTTCGATGGCTCGAATAACTTGAATTATTCACCTCTTAGACGGTTTCCCTTCTCCTCCCTCTTTCTTTTTCCTCCGTTCGAATAAGGAAAATGAATAAGGCGGCTCGTTGTTAGAGAAACGTTATAGCAGTCAAACTAGTTGGTAAACTCTTCGAACGGATAGTTCTCCCGTGTCACGTGTGTGTAGGCATAGCAGGCATTGATGCATACGCGCGCATGCCAATATCGTTGAACGAAATTTCCGGAATTCCCACGAGAGAGCGACGGAGACATACAAGAAAAAGTAGACAAGTAACGCCCGCCGACCGCGCAGCGCTAAATAATTCAAAGCTCTTCGACTCGGCTTCTGTATACATATACATCGACAATTATCAAAGTCCAATAGTTGAAACGCGAGAAATTGACCCTTGACTTTCGCGTCTGGTCCGATTATTCTTGCGGGCTAAGGCAGCGGGTGTGGGTATCGGGTGTAGCATAGCTTGTAATAGAGATATCGCGCGTGCATCTCGAAATCCTGCTGCTGCGCAGAAAAGCCCCGGGAAATTTATGCGAGCGCGTTACGCGCGCTGCCCGGCCGATGAGGTAAGCGTGCATGTACATAGGAAAGGGGGAGGGAAAAGCCGGTGTGCTTTCTCGATTATGAGAAAGAGGGAGAGAGAGAAAAGCCGGTTGAGTTGCTTCCACCGCTCCCCCCCCTCCTCCCTCAAGAGAGAGAAGGAAAGAGAACGCATGGAGTGGATTATTCAGGTGAAATAAATCTGGTGGCTCAAGGACGCGGCAGGCTTTCGGCTTTCTTTTAACACGCTGGCCGATAGCGAAAGGTGGAGTCTACGCTAGTTGCTCGTGGAAGAACCGAGCTGGCCAGGTTTGCGGGGCTTTTTAGCGAGTCGCAAAGTTAATAGATCGAAAGCTACGCAAGAGTTTTTGTTTGCTCGCGCAATTGAGTAATTCGATAGAGTTTCTTTCTTTAGACCGAGCGCTCTTTTGGCTTGGCGGAATGGAAGGCTAGAGGAAGGTTCTAGAGCGCTTCGGAAGCTTAGAGCTGTCGTTATCGATAAGCGATTGCGAGCGCGTGATATATCGATTATCGGTGTAATAGCGGTAAAAATAGCGAAATTACTCACAGCGTGAATCTTCTCCTTTTTACAGCGAACATTTAAGGCGAGATGAAGCGGCAATCGAATTTTCACTAGTATACTCTATGTCGATATTGCACACTAAACGGTCGAGGCGGCGAGTGAATCGAGCTTTGTAGCAAGGAACGAGGAAACTCGCGCGACGATCGCGTGTGGTCTATGGCTTACAATTCTTGGAGACCGGTGAAAAGTCTCTCGGCGACGGCCAGGCCATATCGCTTGAAATTCGCGTTCTACATGCACTTGCGACGCGGAAGATAGCTCGCGCGGCTCTCCCTCCCTCCGCGATATCTCTCGGTGCACTATGCCGTTGGCTTTTCAGTGAAAGTGAAATAGGCGCTCGCGAGAGCGGGTTAACGAACGGGCCCCCCCCCCCGTTCCTCCGAACAAACCCTCCGTTACGTAAACGGCGCGAGCAACCGAAAATAAAACAACAACAACAAACGTTACCGGTGTATAATAATAATAATAATAATACAAGCTGGGACGAGCAAAGCTTGCAACTGCGCGCCTCCCTGCGCTCGAGAGAGGCTCGCCTCGCTAGACCCCCCCATCGCGACCTGCAAATTGGAGGCATCCGCATGCGCGCGTCGATAAAAAAAACGTCTACGACGACCTCGATCTGCTCCCTCCGTACCTTTTTTTACCACCAACGCTGATGAGCTTCAAGTTTAAACGATAGTAAACAGCAGCGTCTATGTGTTTATGCCGCACTTAGAAAAGACATTGAATTGAGAGAGAAATAAAAAAAGAGAGAAAACAGAAGATATGGAAGTAAAGGTCCGAGCGAAAAAGCAAATTACATATAGCGGGTGGACGTGTGCGCCAAACGTGCCGCTTTTTTTTCGCGCACTTTCTCTACGGCAAGGCTCTCTATCCCACGTGTCTGCAGCGCGACGGCGTGTACATGTATATTTCAAGGCGCGGCATGTAGAGGCAGATGTACGAAAGAGAGGGCCTCGCAACTCTCCGCGTGTGACCTCAGCGGCACCTTTTGAATTTTCAGGCCGAGGTAGGTCCGTGCGCGTCAACAGGTGGGCTGCTCTCTCTTGCGCGCGCGCCGGCTCGCGCCTATGCCCGAAATGTCAAGGCTCCGCCAGGCGAACGTGAGGACGTTTTTGTATGACTCTTTGGGAGTCTATTCGACGCTTGCCCGATAATTCGTTCGCGTTAATATAAATATTGTTTTAGTTTCGCTCGTTTGGCCTGCTCTTATCTCCTTTTCCACTCGAGGTTTTTGAACTGGAGCTTTAATGGTTTTGTACGTGGATACCGGAGTGTGCGTTTCATTGGTGATTCGTTGCAAACGATAAGCGATTAGTTGTTTATCGAAACGCAAAATGTTTTAAATGCGCCGACTATCGAGTGCCATAGGAATGGAGATTTTACGGTTCCTTTGGGCGCTATAGCGTTTATTATCCGATTCCGATGACCTTGCTTAAATCAGTTTTCGAAATGCTTAAGGCGCTTTACTGAATTAGCTGTTAAGGCATAAAATTCCCAGTTTCATTTTCATCAGACGCAGCTCGCGTGATGAAAGTCGCTACCTTTTTTTTTCCTCTCGTATATTATATTGACCGCATCGTATGCAAGATTATATTTACTCGAGTACGCATTATCATTAAAAAACGGTTTATTTAATAAATTCACGACGAATAATTAAATATTATACGTACGTTCAACATAATCTTTCAAATGAATCGAACAAAATAATTTAATATGGTAATGTTTTTTTTTTATTTAAATTTTATCTAACCGATCATTAACTGTAAAAAAGAACGTTCCAATATTATTACATAAAGATAAATTAAGCATGCCGAATCGAAGAGAGAGAGAGAAAAAAGATGTATCGTAAAACTGAATGGTATCTAATAGAGTTGACAATTTAGTCGTTTTCCTTGAGCAGAGGTAAATATTTTCTGCCAACTTTCGCCAGTTTTATAGAAAAAGGAAAAAGAGAATTTTATATAAATGTCCATACAAGTCGAAGCAATTTGACTTGTATGGACAATTACCAGGCAAAAATAGAGAAAGAGAGATATTCTTCAATAACATAAAATTATGTTGGTCAAGTCTTAATATACCCCTTCTCTTCCATCACCGGCCGACCACACGCTGTCTCAGGCATTTCCCTCTCTCTCTCCTCCCGAGGTCTATACGCTCGGACAGCCGCTTCTTTTCCCGCGCGACTGGTAAATCTCTTTTCGTTCGAGTACATTTCGTCAGCAGCGCGTGTACCGCTAAACACACATATATACGGAGACAGCTACAGGCAGACATTGTATATACAAAGGTTTCTCAAGCCTCTCGGGGCAAGGAGTGGTGTTAGCCGTCTGTGTGCGCTGCCGCGCGACTTCTCAGCCGAATCGCATTAGGGCCAAAGCGGGGCCGTCGCTTTTTCCAGGCCAGAAGACTCGCAAGTTCTTCGCCGGCTTATAAGCGGCCGGGGGAGAAAAGATCAGGCGAGAGCGTGTAAGAAGGGAAAAACCGGGCCAATCTCTCGAGTCTTAGCAGTAGCAGCGCCATTCCGATTTCACTGCTGCAGCAGCAGCAGCTCTTCATCGGGCTGCGCATCATTGGCGATATATATATTGTGCAGATATGCCGACGCGTCACTGACCGAGCACGGCCGCAGCCGACGGGACGTGGTCCGCTTTCCAAGTGGCACAGAGAGCCCCGGCACGCCAGTCACCTGATCCACTCCGCCTCCTTTTGCTATATACGCCTTTTACCGCTGGCGAACAGCTTTTTCTCTCTCTCTCTTTTTTTTCATCGTTTTTGAATGGCGAGTTGACGAAAAAAGAAATCATTTCTAGATAATCCCAACCTGTCGAGCGTTTGAATTTATTCGCGCTGCTGACGAGATATGTAGTGATTTTTTTTTTTAATTTATGGACCTGACAAAGGAACAGAAATACTTTCCGATCGTGACGTTTGAGCAATTGATTTACGGTAAATTATTGAAATCGGCTTAAGCATCGAGACGCGCGGTCTAATGTTACTCGATCAATCTAAAATTGCCGAGACAAGTTTCCGTCGGCCGTACGATGATGAATATATTTTTGAAATATTATTTGCGTATGAGCTGTTAAATACGAACAAACGAGCGCGTATAACTTGTTTGATTAGCAACAATGGCTTCGAAAAATTGTTGCGTCACAAAATTAAGAGTAATCAAACGAGGCTTATTATTTGTATTTCATTACCAAAACGCACGTCAGAGATGTAGGCGCGTTTTCTCAAAAATCGAGGCGCCAATATTACGGAGTATTGATCAAGAGTCGTTGGCTGTCGTCATAACGCGCCACTTGGAATTCCGGCTTCTTTCCGGAAAGTGCAAATTTATACGCTCCTGCTGTTCTCTTCGCGCACCTCCCCTTCCTTGCCACCCACTCGTATCTTAGCTTTTCATTTTGCACGCCTCATTTCACGACAGCAGTAGCCTGCGCGAGCATTTATGGGACCGAACGATTTCCTCGAAATGTGCACTTCGCGGCGCTGTAATGATGCCTGTAGACTAAGCGAAATTTCAAAAGGACTTTCAAAACCAAAGAACAACAACAGCCGTCACCGGTATTCGTGTATACCTGAAAGTTTTTATTGCTAATAAAAATAACGACCTTCGTGAAATTCGTATTTTCGGAAAGACACACATTTTGTTTATACTTCCAGCTACCTATTTCTACCTATTGCCTAGACTTTCTATTGCTCCTTTACATCTGCCAGGGATGATTTATCAATATTACCACCGATTTACTTCTGTTTTTATTTATTTTACCACGTAATTAAACGATAGGAGCGTAATCGAAAAAAAAATTGATCGTCGCGATAATACATTTCATCGAAGCTTATCGACAAACTCTTATTATCACGTCCTCGAGTGGCATTATCAACTCTCCCGGATTATAATGATGTAATCACCTAGTTTCGTTATTTAGCCTCGAATCACCGTGGCGAATCGCCACTTTTGTCAGCGCCTGCTTAACATTTCCCAAGTTCACCCCATCTGTTTATATAGAGAACACAAGCTTTTATCTTTTATCAATCCAATTAAATTGAGATTATCGTTTTTTATCAAGCGCCCCCATCCAAATTAATGAAAGTGTCAAAAGTCGAGTTTATTATCATAATCGCGGCTTTAATAATCAAATTGTTGCTATACACAATACAGATAACGCGCGAGATGTGTACATTTTTAAACCAACCGAGATTTGTAATCCAAGCTTTATACCGGTTCAATTCGATTTTTGTCAAAATTTACAAACGCCGTTTTTGGTTCGGAAGTATTATTTACATGTGTCTATATCACTCGAGGCTTTCACGCGACCGTTATTTGGCCAATTGTGTAGCCGTATAGACTTACCTTACCCACACCCAGGTCGCTCAGACTTTCGTCAGTGTTAATATTTATCTTTCTCTCCGGCCGCGTGAATTTCCTGCGCGACAAATCGTTGCCTTGATAAATTGCTTCGGGGATAAATGTGAAGTTCCGATTGCAGCTAATAAAAAAGGACCGGCGAGGGGAAGGGGGGAGAGGGTGGAAGTCCGGTTTAATGATACCGGGAATGCCTGCTCTGGGAATGATATCAAGAGCAATATACGAGCATAACGACGTATGACGCATCTATCAAGTGGAAAGTAAAGAAAATCTACGGAAAAGAGAGGATTACACATGCGGGTATATATATATATAAAGCTACCGCTGCGGAAGAGAGTTTGATTCGCGTTCACGCGTCATTAGCTGCTCTAGATTCGGACGTGGCTCATAAGCGCGTTTGATTTAATAATAGTCCGTCGATTTTATTTCGAGGCAACCTTCGCATTGAGAAAAAGAACAGTGGCTCTTATTAAAATCTTAAAAATATTATTATTAACCGGCGCGTTTATTTGCGTAACGATATTTATCGCGACGAATCGCCGCAATACCCGCTTTTGCTTGGCGTACGAATTTTAAATTCAACACTGCCTGTAAGCGAGCTAATCTCGAGCAAGAGAAAGAGAATTCATTGGCTTGTATAGCCGAGGTGTAAGAAGAAAATGCTCGGCGGGTTATAATAACAAGGCGTCGAAATTGAAAACCAAGCTCTCGATTCAAAATAAACGACTCGATCATCTTCCCGGAGCAGGCTTACAACACTATAGCCGTACACCACTATACTGCCATCGCTGCTCGTAACGGCTTTTAGCCTCGGGTTCGTTTTCATAAGGCTTATTCAATCGCCCGATGAATCGTCGTGCTTCAACACTCGACTTATACCAGGATTAGCGGCGCACTCGTCGTATGCGTGTGTCAGACGCCGCGATTTCGCTCGGCGACCAAAAATTACGTCAAGTTTCTCGGCAACGGGAGAAATAGCGTTGAAATCGATGCGACATTCCGTGATTTGCACTCGCGCGGCCGGAAGTCTCAGGCCCGGCGTCCTCGTAATAATAGATCGGTTCTCATCCTCCTCCCTCCTCATCCGAGTATTAGCAATGCATCTTTTTTTATTTGTCATGCACGCGCACGTAGTGCTATTCACCAAGAGTGGCCCCCTCCGAGTATTTAGCATCGCTGCCTGTATATACGTATAGAGCCGTTGGCTCGCGCACGCGTATGCCCTCGTGACGACGGCTTCGCGCGGTGGTGTGCGGTTCGTTCGGCACACATCAGGCCACCCAAACGCGGCGCATGCGCCCTATTGTAAAAACGCGGACTCTCCGGGCCAGCGCGATTTTCTTAGCGTGCTATATTTTTTTTTATGGACTGGCTGATGATTCCCAATTGAGACGACGTATGGGGGGGTCTTGTCTTTGTGTGCTGGTACACTACCCCCTCTTTAATTCGCGACAATGACAATCACCGAGAAAAAAAAGCTGAAAGGTCTTTCGGAGTCGGAGTATTGCTAAGAGGGGAGAGGGGACGTGTAGGAGAATGAGAGAGAGAGAGAGGAGTCACCGGGAGTGCCGGATTTACCGCTGACGAAGAGCTCTGCTCTCTTTCTCTCTCCGCCCTCCGATCTTTAACCCTCGTCAAGGCATCGATTCGACCCAATCCTCCGGCGAGAGGCAATGTTGTACACCGGACTATTCGCTTGTTTAACTGCCAAAAACGGTATTTCCAGGTCAAGGGCTTCGAAGAGAGAGAAGCCTCTCTTTCTCCCGTGACTGCGATCGTATCTAGGCCTCTGCTTATTCGGCTGACACGCTTTGAAATTTTAACACTCGGGCACACAAAAAAAAAAAAAAAGAAATCGAAGGAAAAGCGAGATGAGTAAGAAAAAACTGCAGGAGGGTGCTATATGAGAGGGAGAACACATGCCGCTGAGTGAGGGGGGTGGGGGGAGACTACGCCTAGCCTCTGCTGCAGTGGCAGCTCTATCTCCTCGCGCCACATATACACGAGGAGATTTCGGGGAGCGGCTCTTTTGCGCGAAGTAAAAGAAGGATAAATCAGAATCGGAGCAGAGCAGGGTACGCGCGTTGTATCTAACGCGGATGTACGGCAAAGAAGGAGAGGCATCTTACCTGTTCTCTGCGGCGTTGGCGCTGCTTATCTCGACGTAACTCATCATGGAAATGTCGCTGAGACTTGTGTGGTTAGGATGATCCAGTGTGAGCTCGGGGGGGCCTCCTTCCTCGTGAACGAGAAAGAGAGTGAGATGAAAAGAGAGAGAGAGAGCCGGAGCTGCAGTTGAACTGTTGAAGATAGCTGGGAGTCTCTCGGTGGAGATCTCTTCACTCTCTCTCTGTCTCGATGTATCTCTGGCGAAGCGAGGACTACTTGCGGTGCGGTCCAACGTCGAGAGAGCCGCTCTCGGGTTGCGAAGAAGGAGAGGTTGCGGGCGCTTAAGTGAGAGGCCGCGCGGCGGCACTGCTATATATCGACGAAAGACTTTTATACGTTCGAATCTGTCTTTCTCTCTCTTTCTCTCGAGTCTCTGTCTGTGTGTGTATGTGCTATAGCGGAGAGCTACAACACGAGGAAAAGAGAAAGAGAGTTTTATATGGCGAGAGAAAGATGGAGAGAAGAGTGGTGCTGTCGGTACGAGCGTCGGCTGCTAACTGGTGAAACCGTGCGAGCGCGCCTGCTACTTTGAGAGACTCCGAGCTCCGAGCTTTCCCGCTTCCCCTCCCGACACCTACACACGAGGCCTCGGTAGTGCTGGTGCGCCGGCCGACGCCTTTTCTCTCTCTTTCTCTCTCTCTCTCTCACTCGCTTGCTTCATCCTTCTCTCGGCACTAGTTTCGTCGGAGAGGGGAGCTAAGCAATATACGCGCAAGTTTGATTGTGTGCGCGAGCGAGAGAGTCTCGCGCCACTTGCGCGCGCGGCTTTGGTGCTCGCGTGGTTTAGAGGGGAGGTAACGGCGCCGGCAAAAATAGGGGAAGTTGCCGGCCCGAGTATATCTGTAATTCAAAGAGGGCCGATATATGTATATGCGCGACGTCGCCGCGGCGGCTTCCATCCCCCGTCGACACACACGACACTACTCAAAGGTTGATCGACCTGCTCTGTCTCTCTCTCTCTCTCTCTCTCTCTCTCTCTCTCTCTCTCTCTCTCTCTCTCTGTCTTTGAGCACCAGCCTTTGACGTCTATCTCGACATGTTCTCGATCCTGGTGGAAAATTGCGCGAGCCTCCTACGCGCCGCGTTGCCCCTCTCCTCCCCTCACGCGTATTACGTGGCGCGAGACTATATCATTTGCCGTAATTCCAAGCATTTCAAGGATGTCTTTTGCTTTTATCATTCTCTTTTTTTTCCATTTTTTCTTTTCCTCTTCCGAGTATGGTTTTCTATATATATAACTATTCTGTGCATGCAGTCGCGATGATTGATTAATCGGTAAATTATAACGAGCTAATGCGGGCGTTTGTTTACATTCTCGATCGAGCGTATACAGAAAACGACGAACGACGGTCTATCACGTTTTGTTTCCATTGGAAAAAGAGTATATACATACGCGCGTTGATAAAAAAAATAAACGTCGTGCAAATCTTCAGTTTGACGATCATGATGATTGTGGCTACATACGACGATACGGATTTATCGAGCTGCAGTATATTAATTTGCAATTATCGTTATCGCCGGGAGGGAGAGAAAAAAAAATTCCGTTTATCTGCGAGCGAAGCGCCGATTAATCAAAGCGCTTTTAATTGATTCGACAACTTTTTCCATTACACGCCAGAGCTGCTAGACAAGCTGTCTCTCTCTCTGTCTCTCGCTTGAGTTACGCAGAGACGTATATATATAAACGATCGACGTTTACGCGACGACAAAAGCGCTCTCGCTTGCTCCGACAGATCGTTATCCAAGCGTTCACCTGTACACCGAGAGAGACTCGGAAGATCGATGACCCATGGGTATAGAGTCGTAAAGTTAAATTCCAAGTGTGAAAAGCCGGGAACTGAAAAAAAGGCGAAATTCGGCCAACGAGAATAATTATCATCGCGTATATCTGTATAATAGTTATTGAGGAAAAGAGAGAGACAGTATGTGCAAGCTCGCGGCGGTATTCCCCGAATAAGCTCGTAGCCCGGCGTGCGTAGTTCGCACCTCGCCGCTGGCATTCGATAGCCACGTGTTCGCCACGTCGCTCTCGGTCCATCCAATCTCCGAATTCGCTCGGGCCGAGAAGGAGCGCGCGTGCCGAGCGCGTGCGGCCCTATCAACGCTCTCCTTTCTCCGTCTTCCGCTCTTCTTTCTCTGCCCCCGCAGCTATATAGACGTCTACACAGTCGCCTTGGCGACGTAGAATCTCGGCCCTCGACATTCGCACGACCGCTCCGGCTGTTCATAGTCCATACGCTCCTGACCTTCCCTGTCCCCCCCCCCCTCGCGAACACTTACGGGTTTTCTAGAGTGTGTAAAGTCTTGGTGTGCGCAGGATGGAGATCGATGGGGCCACTCTAAGCTCGGGCTTCTTCTTGTTAATTTATGAAAGATGTATACTCAGCGCGTCATACCTGACGCGTTAAAACTGCGCGTGGATATCTTGTATGGACGTTCGAACGATTTGTTACTCGGACCAGGTATACGTATACGTATTTTTTTGGTTCGCTTGACGCCCGGACGACCCGAAGGACTTTGGTGATTTTTCGATAATTTTTTGTTTTGGTTCGCGTCAACAATAACGTAGACGTTATTTAACGCTGTTACGGCATAATAATAACTCTTCTTCGTCTCTTTTTTTCGCCCACAAGCGCTCCGTGGTGCGGTGCGTGTTAATGACGTCGCTGCATCGACTAATCGATCATAAAGCAGGCGAAAAGTTTCTGCGAACTCGTTCTTTATAATCTTCAATCGAGTCTGCACAAAAAAACAAGCGTATCTCAACAAAGGAATATACACAAGACGTTTTGGGGTCGAGCGATATTCAACAATTTTTTGTCATCGCGTATGGCACTAGCGTCATTGTATACACCTGACGTCAGGAGGATCGACCGGCGAAGATGCGATTCTCTTTTTTTTAAAAAAAAAAAAAAATCACAACATCTATACCTGCTGTTTTTTTCCTTGTTTACTTGTGGGAGACTATTTACTATTTGTGCCGAGCTTGGAAAAAGAGCAGATAGAGCGCGGAGGAGAGGGTGCGCGAGGGTATGCGGTAAGACCGAACTGGCCAGAAAGGCGGAAAAGGAAAGTGCTGGAGCTTATCGATCGCGCGAACATGTATATCACACTTATAGGTAAGCTCGCGTTTGTAGGCCACGGGCGCGTGGGCGTAGGGTGGTTGAACGGACTCGGCGTCGTTGTTACGTAGCTGCGCATTCTAGAATGAAGCCGCCGACGACAGTCCATTGCTATGTCTCGTTTCTCTCATCACCGTGAGTGTAAATAAAGTTGTTATTTAACGCGACTTATTCTGCTCCCCTCCAGCCCAACCCCAGCGTAAACCGTGGTATTTACGGTAGGCAACGGTGCAACGTATTATGCAAGTCGTTGAAGTGAATCTCGGTGCGTGTGCGGTGCGATGACAGCTGCGAAAATTATCACTCGATCGCTTGGATCTTCCCCGAGATCGAGTGGGTTTTACGTAATTTACCTCCCTTTTTTTTTCGTCTCATATCAGCCGCTGGACGAATGATATACACGCTGTGCACGTGGGATCGCTCGGTTTGGTGTATAGCCACGTTTAATGGCGCGTGATATAGATTATCCGTTATCGTTTCGGGAGGGAGCGACCGGCGAACGTTCGACGTATGCCCTCGATATATGTACACGCCTTGGGAGGAGCGGAATATTTTGAAACTCATGTGGAACGCGGCCGAAATGAATTTCATTCTTTTGTATTTATATTTGTTGTCGGCAGGCTGAAAGGTTGCCGTGTACATACACATCGTTTACGGGGCGTACTTTTTTTTATTTCGTTATTTTTCTGTTTTCATTTATCGCGAGCGTCCGAGTTGAAAAATTGGATCATTAATGTAGGCGATGGCCTACTACTGCGCGCAGCATCCTTTCCTCAATCTACACAAAACTTCACTCGCCGGCCGTTCGCCTCTTTATATTATTGACCTCAACTCTCCCGACTTATCTTTCACTCCGCGTAGCTTCTCTTTTTTATATTTCTTTTCCAGCCTACGCGTAGGCTGGCTAGACACTTTGTTATTGCGTCTTCGAGCAACAAAAGGTTAAAAGAGGCAGGAAGCTTTCACCGGCTCTCTATGTGAGTTCAAGATAAAGGGGAACGCGGCAGCAAACAAAAAAAAAAGAAAGTATTATTGTATACCGCTCGCAATAGCAGTTATAACGGAATCAAATCAGAAAAAGTATATTATTTCAAAGCTTTTAGTCTAGATTCTTGCGGCCGCGGCCTCGACGTCGCGTTCGAACTATGAATATTCATGTTGCTTCTCTTTTCTCTCTCGCCTCTGCTCGTTTTAAATTTTAACACTATGCATCGTTTATTTAATCGAATCGAGAAGCCAAAAAACGAGGAGGCTCGTACCGGTGAAGAAAGAAATAAAGATAAATACGCTTCTCTCTTTCGATTCCTACGAATCAGTGTATACTGTAAGAACAGCAGAGAAAGGAAAGGACAGCTTCGAACTAGTATATATCCGAAAGAAGCGAGTAGCGTGTCGAAAGGCCGGAGCGGTTCTAGCGAGCGAAGACAGAGACTGAGCAATCGCGCCTGTGCAAAAAAGAGAGAGAGAGAGAAAGGGAGAGAGGAGCTGGCGACAGAAGCTAGAGCAGTTGCCGGAAAAGCCCAGCGGGGATAGTTTTCCCCGCGCGTGCTGTAGTAGGCCGGGTAAGGGCGCAGTCGCGGACTAGCGACGGCACTGCTCGCCCCCCCTCCTGCCTCTTCTTGCCAGGATCGCACCACAATGCAGCCTGGCGATTGGCTCGGCGGCAAACACGCGAGAGAGCCGCGTCGATCGCAATTGCGGGGGCTCGAGCGCAGGTGCGCGCGCGCCCCCCCGACACGTGGACTGCAATAAAGCCCGCATAGCCGGGACGGAGATGGAATTAATCCACGTGGGCGCGCGCGCGCGCACTCGTCGTCCGTACAGGCTAGATCGCTAAGATTCGCGTATACTCCCGCCGGGAAGTGTGCTGCGCAGTTGGGGCTATTGCACAATCGCCCCTCCCCCGCTCTGCCGATTGTGTCCGACGATCTTGGGAGGGTAATTCAGGGAATTGATGTAGGGAGATCGAGATGTTTTATTGGACTATACTATTGGCGCGACTGATTGGTTAGGAAAATCATTTTCCATCCGAGGCGATTGTTTCCTCGAACGTACACATGCAGAGATGTCTCGATTTTTATGGAGTACGATTTTTCAATTAACGATACAATTTTACGTCTTTTTTTTTACTCGTATTTACGGTTTATATAATTTTTAGTGCTCTTTGGATTTAATTTTATTCTAAAGACTTTAGTAATCTGTAACGTGGTCGTTTGATGGAGCCACGAAAGAAAAAAAAAATATGTTGCTTACTAATCATAGAAATAAAGTTAAACTGCGGCGTAAACGTCATGCATCGGTATCGCTTTAACGAGCCGGAGCATTTTAACATCGGCGCGACGACATACGTTAACGGCCGCTATAAGACAAGAGGAACTAAAATCGACGTAATTTAGCTTACGGTCTCTCTCGATCTTTCTTTTCTAATTAGATTCGAAATATATACTGTTTAGCCGGTAATGCATGTGAAAAGCTTTAGCACCGAAAAGCTGTTAGAATTATTGATAAGTGTATATTGACGTAGGCGTACGCGCACACGTGAATAAAAAGCCAATTACCATAATGATTTCCATCGATGGTGTGGACTTTTGAACTCTCTCGCTGCTGCGCGACGATGACGCGATTGAGAAAATTGCCGTCACGCTGACGTTAATTGGGTCCAAAGTACCGCCGAAAGAAAAATCCGACGCGCACTATACTATACGCGACAAATAGGCATGCATGAGCTAGGCTTGTTGACGAACTTAAGGTTACACTTTTCTTTTTTTTTTTTTATTTAAATTTTCGGACTCTTGTTTGCCCGAATTTCAATACAATGAGGAGGATAAGTGTGACATTTTGTCCTCCACAATTTATCCGGTCGATTTGTGCATGAGCCTCGATTGTGAAGAAAAATTTAGTCGTTCATGCGCATGATACATACGTAAAGCGATTTCGAATCTTTATAGTAGCACTAAATTTTGTTTTATAAGCTTATGCAAAAAAAACAATAAGATTTTTTGGGTTATTAAATGTTTGCTGCGGTTACGCGATACAAAATTCACTTTTTTTTTCGAATTCTAAAAAAAGAAGAAAAAAAGGATAATAATTTTGCGATTGAGGATAAAAAGTTTACGAGCATATTACTTAAGAGATACGAAAAGTAAGATCTTAAGAATAATCAATTAATTAATAATAAAGCAACTAGTAATTAAGTGTCATTATCGTTTATTTACATTGCACGCTTATGATGTGCCTTCTCGTTATATGTATGTTGCGCCGATAATAAATTACACATGTAGAATCGACCTTTGTCCCGTATCGGAATGCGCGTTATCGCTCGTAAGCGCTCGGATATAAAGTCTGGGACTTTAACCCGACCCCTTCATTTTCTCGTCAAATTTCTTCGGGGAATAAATCAGTCGCTTGGGAAAAAGGACAACAAGTGTATTGCGCAAATTTGATCACTACGCGGACGTAAGAGTCGGAAGTTGAATAACTGCGGCAAAATATTTGCAGATGTAGGAATTTATTTTTAAAAATACCAGTCGAATCTGCGTGAATACACCTTTTTTTTCTCTTAAACAGCATATTATAATTTCGAGCGTGTCAAACGATCCTACCGCACATAATTTAAAACAACGTTCGTCTTAATAGCAAACGTCAATAGCACACGTGACTTCCCAATTGCTGCGAGGTCGGATTTATTTTTCAAGGAAAGTTCTGGTATATAGAGAGAGCCGAACGCTCGCGAAAAAAAGAGGAATAATTACGAAAAATCATGGTCAAGGCTAGACATTTATATCGTGTGTATCTCTGTATATTAGTATAGGCGACTCTTTAGGCCTTCTATATAATAACTGACGTCATTCGCGGTCGAGAGATTAATGACTGGGCACTATGTATTCTCATGCAAAATTGTTATGTTTGTGTAAAAAGTCAAATAAATACTTTTACGGTCAGAGGCCGCGATGGTGTATTCTCTGTGTAGGCACAGGTAAGTGCGTGTCGGAATTGGCAGGCTAGCGATGGAATAACAATTTTTTTAAAGGCTCTCGAGATAAAAAAAGGATATGATATCTAAAAACACATTTGTTTCGAGTCGGATGAAAAATTAGGCGACTCTTCATACGCGCGTTTGAATACTTGAAAGATATTTCGCGGAGCAACAATAATAGGGCTTATTGAAAAATTCATCGGGGCATTAAGAAGCGTTGGATTTTAATTTCCCGCGCCTTTGACGTAAAACAGTGTTATTTGGTGTTTCACTTATTGTTTCGCTCTTCGGATTACGCGTGGGAGTGAAAGTTGGATTTTTTTTTATTTGCTCGCAAAATAGTCTTTGTGCAATATGTACACTGTGATTTAATGCAACAAAGAGTATTATGACTCAATATTGTAGGAAGATATATATGTTACGAGCGAAAATGCGCGAACCGTTAAAATTAGTTTTCGCCTTTGTATTGCTGCTGTACGAAATGTTGTTTCGTGCTAAACAATTTTTTTCCGTTGTCTCGTCGATATCATAACACGACGTTTTTTTTATCGGTAAATCGATTATGAGGTAACCGGAGAAATAAACAAAAACATTGTTTTCTATGTTAATGGAGAAACCAATTGAATCACATGTATTCTATTGTTTTTGTCTCGCTAGAAAACTTGGAAAATCCATCATAATTAATGGATCTTTACATAGTTGCGCCTATCATTGTATGCGTACAAAAAGTTAGAATGAATAATGAAAAAAAAACAACAACAACATGGGACAAAAAGTGTTTAGATTTAGAAAAATAAATCGCATAAACTCCATAGAAAACTTCATTAAATTAAAAAAAAATCTATATGTATACAAACAATTCTGGGGTAGGCAAACACCGTTGGAACAAAAAGTTGTTACAAAAGACCGATAAAGCAGAGAGCGCGCGCGATACCAGGGCGAAAAAGAAAAATTGCGCAGCAACGCGTGCTTGGTACATAAGCGTGTACATTACAAGAGCGTATACAGAAGGCAGGGCAAAACGAGATCGGGCCTGCGAAAAGAACGATACCAGGCCCAGAAACGAGTTTGCAAACCTTTATACTTGGCTTGGCGACGGGGGGAGGACGGGTGGTCCCCGCGCGCGTAAAAGCTATGCAGCAGCCGAGCTGAGAGGAAAATCAAGCGGCGGTGTGCTCTCTCTCTCTTGAGCGCGCGGCCTTGGCGTGGGAAAATTCGAGAAGCTCGCGCGTTGCTGCACTGCACACTTTTTGCGCGTTCTCCGCTTGCCGAGGCGGCCGGCCGATGGTATGATACATGATTTTTGCACACTTTGGCGCCGCTGGTGGCGGGGACCGGAATGTGGGTATGCAGGTATGCGGCGATTGATGGATGTACACTGTACAGCGAACGGAGAACTGTATGTATAGGTATATATTACTCCCCTGAGATTGACAAGGTCTTTGCTCCTTGTATTTTTGCTGCGTCTTGCGTTAACTCCGGATGTTCGCGGTCTTCGAGGCTTATTTCGAATGAAAAATGAACTTTGTCAAATGCAGTTATCATTCGAAAAAATTAATTAAAAAAAATAAATAAGTAAATTATAAAATCTGCTATTAAGTATCTACAAAGAAATTATCGGATGTATCCCAAATTCAATGGTGTATTTCGAAAAAAAATTTTGAACACTCGAGCGCATTGATTTATTCTGATTATACCTAAAGTGGGTCAAGCTTTTTAAAAAATAGAAATTCAACTTATGAATCTTACGATTACTTTCGGCCCTCTCTGTTGGCTCATCTGAAAATTCATAGACTAAGCTTATACTTTTTCCCGCCAGCTCGAGACTTGACTCTCGAGAGGGCATCCACGTATATACCGCTTGTAAACATAACCTCTATTTCAAAATGGGCTCGAAGGAGAAAAAACGTAGGCACAGTTCATCATCGGAAAGCGATAATGTAAGGAGCAAGAAAAAACAAGACAAGGAGGCATTTAGCGATGATGATCGCGGAAATAGTAGCAGTAAACGGTAAGTAGAAAAGTATTTTTAAACAATTTTGGCAATCATAGCAGGGGACAGATTACGGTTTCCGGAGCACCGCAAACGTACTATCAATTACAATACTTTAATTAAAACCAAACTTTTTGAAATACGAAAGTTTCGATACTTTATTTAACTATCAAAAATTTCTGATAATTAGTTTCCGGCGTCTTGGAAATGGTAATCGTTACCACGATAATTTTTTAGGTTAACTTTAGATCCCATCTGCTTACCCTTATTATTTGAATTGTGTTTTGATTTTTAGAAATAAAGATAAGGCCGATCATCGTGATAAACCTGACAGAGAAGACAGTGATAAAGGTAGAATAAAAATGTCAAAGAACCGTAAGGATAGAAGTAGAGATAGAGCCAGAAGTAAAAGCAGAGACAGAAGTCAAGAAAAAGTGAAAATGGTAAAGAACCGAAGGGACAGAAGTAGGGATAGGGTCAGAAGTAAAAGTAGAGATGAAAGTCAAGAAAGAGTAAAACCAACAAAGAGCCGGAGGGACAGAAGTAAGGATAACATCAGAAGTAAAAGCAGAGACAAAAGCCAGGAGGTACTAAGGATTCCAAGAGAGAAAAGCGATAAAAGTAGAGGTAGAGACAGAAGTAGAAGCAGAGATGAGAATCAAGAAACAATAAAGGTACCAAAAGATAAAAGTAATAGAAGTAGAGGTAGAGACAGAAGTAGAAGCAGAGATGAGAATCAAGAAACAATAAAAGTACCAAAAGATAAAAGTAACAGAAGTAGAGGTAGAGACAGAAGTAGAAGCAGAGATGAGAATCAAGAAGAAATAAAGGTACCAAAAGATAAAAGTAACAGAAGTAGAGGTAAAGATCGAAGCAGAAGTAGAGATGAGAATCAGGACAGAGTAAAAGCATCCAAAGAAAAGAGGGATAGAAGCAAAGAAAGAGACAGAAGTAGAAGCAAGGATGAGAATCAGGACAGAATAAAAGCATCTAAAGAAAAGAGGGATAGAAGCAAAGAAAGAGACAGAAGTAGAAGCAAGGATGAGAATCAGGACAGAATAAAAGTATCCAAAGAGAAAAGGGATAGAAGTAAAGACAAAGCTAGAAGTAGAAGTAGAGACAGAAGCAAAGAAATAAGTAGGAATAGAAGTAGAGACAAAAGCATAGGAAGAAGCCAAATTAGAAACAAAATCAAAGACAGAGGTGGAAGCAAAGAAAAAGATAAAGTAAATATAAAAGAAAGGGATCAACTTAAAGATAGAAAAAGTGAAAAGAATAAGAAAAGGAGCAGAAGCAAGAGTAAAGATAAAAATAAAAAAAGCAAACAAAGATCAAGTAGTAGCAGCAGCAGCAGTGATGATAGCAGCAGTGATGATAGCAGCAGTACCAGCAGCAGTAGCAGTAGTAGTAGCGACAGTGACAGTTCTGACTCATATTCTTCTAAAGAATCAGGACAAATTTCAGATGATGAAAAAAAATCTAAAAAGAAAAAAAAGTTTGACAATCGCCACAAAAGTAAAGAAACTGTCAAAGTATCTGAAGATCCTCAAATTGATATAAGGTCATCTGAAGAAAGGCAATTGAATGAAAATCCTGTAATATCGTTTAATGAGATGAATATTGAGAAGTATGACAACAAGAGGGATAATAATAATGAAGAAAAGGATAAAAATACAAAAAGTGAAAACAAACCTGAAGACAAAGATCAAGACCGGAATACGTGGGATGATAGAGGTAGGAATAAGGATAGAGGCAGAGAAAAAAGTCGAGAAAGGAGTAGAGACAGGAATAGAAGTAAAGATAGATCCAGGAATAAAGATGTGAGAGATAGAGATGTGAGAGACAGAGATAGAGATGTTAGGGACAGAGATAGAGATTTCAGAGACAGAGGTCGAGATTATAGAGGTAGAGATTATAGAGATAGAGATAGGGACTGGGATAGGGACAGAAATAGAGACTATAGGGATAGGTACAGAAGTAGAAATGATTATCGAGATAGGAGTCCAGCTAATTACAGTGACAATTATAGAGATAGAGAAAAAAGTGAAGACAGACATGGTGAAGTGGCTAGTTCATATTATGGCACTGAGGTAAAGAAAAGCAACACTATGAATGAAACAAGTAAAGATGATGATTCCAAAAAAGAAAATGGAAAGGCAGATGATACAAGATCAAAAGTGGAAAATGAAACGGACAATCCAGAAGTTATTACTGCTAAACAAAAGAAAACAGTAGATTTACTTACTTCTAAAACAGGAGGAGCTTATATACCTCCTGCAAAATTACGTATGATGCAAGCTGAAATCAGTGATAAAAGTGGAGCTGCCTACCAGCGCATTGCTTGGGAAGCTTTGAAGAAATCAATTCACGGTTACATCAATAAAGTCAATACCAGCAATATTGGCATAATTACAAGAGACTTACTTAAAGAAAACATTGTTAGAGGTAGAGGTCTATTAGTTAGGTCCATAATTCAAGCACAGGCTGCTTCACCAACCTTTACACCAGTTTATGCAGCTCTAGTAGCTGTAATTAATTCTAAGGTACATTATAATTATACTATTTAACTACTTGAAAAAAAATTTAAGGTATATCTAATGTTGATTATCTGTTTCAGTTTCCCAATATTGGAGAATTACTTCTTAATCGTTTAGCTATACAATTCAAACGTGGTCTTCGCAGAAAGGAGAAAGCTTTATGCATTTCAAGTTCAATGTTTCTAGCTCATTTAGTTAATCAATCAGTATCTCATGAAATCTTGGTTCTTGAAATACTGCTATTGTTAGTTGAAACCCCAACAGAAGATTCTATTGAAGTAGCTATTGCTGTGTTAAAAGAATGTGGTATGAAACTTACTCAAGTATCAAGAAAAGGAATTGAAGCAATTTTTGAGAAATTGAGAAACATTCTTCATGAAGGAGAATTAGATAAAAGGGTAAGTACAAAATTCTTTGTTGATAATAAAAAAAAGTAAATAGATTTTTAATTCAACTTCCATAAATTAGGTTCAATATATGATTGAAGTAGTATTTCAAGTTCGAAAAGATGGTTTTAAAGATCATGAGTCTGTCCCTAAAGATTTAGATTTAGTTGAAGAAGAAGACCAACTTACACATCTTATTACACTTGATGACGCCACTGATGGGCAAGAGATATTGAGTAAGATCATTGAGAATTTTTTTTGTCTCTTACTAAAAATTTCATTTATTAATATTACATTTATGAATTGCAGATGTATTTAAATATGACCCTGAATATACCGTGAATGAAGACAAATATAAAGAGCTGAGCAAAGAAATATTAAATACTGACAGTGAAGAAGAAGAAGGGGAAATAAGTAGTGGTGATGACGACGATGAAGATTCAGATGAACCAGAGGAAGAGAAAGTTGAAGATAATGGTCTTATAATAGACAATACAGAAACAAATTTGACTGCTCTAAGAAGAACTATTTACCTCACCATTCATTCTTCTCTTGACTTTGAGGAATGTGCCCATAAGCTTTTAAAAATGCAACTGAAACCTGGACAGGAAATAGAGTTGTGCCACATGTTTTTAGACTGTTGTGCAGAGATGAGAACTTATGAAAAATTTTTTGGGCTATTAGCAGGAGTAAGTTTTAAATAAAACAAATTATAAAATAATATTTCTATTAACAACAAACTATTCAATGATAAATTTATTTTTTTTTTAGAGATTTTGTGCAATCAACAAAATATTTGTTTCACCTTTTGAGCAAATATTCAAAGATTCTTACAATACAATACACAGGCTTGATACCAACAGATTACGGAATGTAGGAAAATTTTTTGCTCATTTGTTAATGACAGATTCTATTTCTTGGGAAGTATTATCAAATATTAAACTAAATGAAGAAGACACTACTAGTTCTAGTAGAGTTTTCATTAAAATATTATTTCAAGAGCTATCCGAATATATGGGACTTCCAAAATTGAATGAAAAGCTAAAACAGGAGTAAGTTATTATTTTTTTTTATACATTGTTTAATGCATGAATGGAAATTCTAAAGAAATAATTTTCATTATTTTTGTTTTTAGAGAATTGCAAGAAGCCCTCACAGGACTGTTTCCAAAAGATGATCCAAAAAATACACGTTTTGCCATCAACTTCTTTACTAGCATTGGTTTGGGTGGTTTGACGTAAGTAATGCTAAGAGCAACATTTTATTTGCTGTGAAAATCAATTAATTTACAAATTTTATTTTATAGGGATGATCTACGAGAGCATCTAAAATCGCGACCGAAACCAGCACCACCACCAATCATTGAAGTAAAACAAGAGAAACCATCTACATCCGAATCTTCTTCAAGTAGTTCGAGTTCCTCCTCATCATCGTCATCCTCGTCATCTTCGTCTACAGATTCAGGTATGATACATAATTGCAGTTTATATTTAATCCTAGTGTTCAGCCATTATTACACAAATAATTTTTAATTTCAGATTCTTCCGAAGACGAAAAGAGAAAGAAAAGAAAAACAAAAACGAAGGATCGTAAGAAGGGTAAAGTTGTTAAAAAGCGAGAAGAAAAAGAGAATAAAAAAACAAAAGAAAAGAGCAAGAAAGAAAAGTCTCCGAAGAAGAAACACGAAAAAGTACAGAAAAAAAGAAAAAGAAGCCACTAAATTGTATATATAATTTTTGTAACTTATAAATTATAATAATTAATTGAATGTTAATTTTTGACGTAAGAATAAAAACAATCGGCTCTGCCTACGTTTATAATAATTCTGTTATGAAGAATAAATTCCTTTTAAACCTTCTAATAATTTTGACGTTTTAAAATTACGTGACGCAAGAAATTTATTTGCACGGATATCACCGGCCGGTAACTGTGCTGTAAAAGCAAGTTACCCGTTGGTAAGTAAGGTATCCTAGAGGTCGCTCGCTCTTGCGTTGTCATGGTTGCGGGGCTTGTTGAATTCAAAGTGAAAACTAGTTTGCAAACGGACAATAGAAATTTCCTTATCTTTTTCATAGCGTATATTCGTGAAATGGACGGTTTCACTTACCAACAAATCAAGGATCTCCAGCAGTTGGTCGCTCCTCCAAAGGACGATTCCGACACCGATTCCGACGATGAGAACCTCCGGCAGCGTCTGTCTCGTCAAAAGATTGGTAATCTACAAATTTCCAAACCTTCAAACACTACTAACCAACACCTTATTAAAGTATTTATGGCCGCATTAAAGTATTTATAATCACTATACTTGTAACCGTAAAGAAAAAAATTTTCTCCTTTCCTTCCCCCCTTTATCCAGTTCCCTATTCGTCCCTAGTCCCTCCCCCACTAACCACCACCACAAAGACATTTCCAAGAATTGAAAATCTTCCCGTCATAAAAGTCGTGCTAGTCGGTAGAACAGGTGGCGCAGTGTGCATATACAAAAACCGTGCTAATTCTTCGTACTTAGGGCCGGGCAGCATCGGCAAAACAAAGGAGACATCGAGGAAGAAGGAGGATCATCATGATGAGCAGCCGGAGTCGAGCCGAGGCAGCGAAATTCTCGACGCCGCCGGCGACTCGGATATATGGCCGTCGGTGGAGGTGAGCGCGATCGCGGCCCCAGTAGCCGAGGATCCCCGGCCGGCGCCTCGCTACGAGATGAAATTCCGACAGGCCGTTGGTACGGAGGACATTTTTCTTGGGGTGAGTGCATATCCTATGCCAGCCACGAGCTTAATCCCCCCCCCCCCACCCTCTTGCTCTACCTCTCTCAGACGGATGTTCCAACTTTTACTTGGCAACTTCCGGCTGAATTTTGACGAGGCGTACTTTTTACATTTTTCCCCTACTTGCCGATTCTCCTGTGGACTATATGTATAGCTAAGGAGACAGACTGTGCGAGCTTGACTTATGCTTATCAGGTCTTAGCGACTTGTGTTTTCGTTGCTAACCTACGTCGGCGAAAAACCGTTGTATTATTCCGGCGCGCGTTTTATTGTTTGTTGCGGTTAGGTTAATTTCGCAGAAAGCGCCGAATGTAATTAACAATATCAGAATCGGAGGAGGATTTACGTTTGAATATCCTTAATCCGGTAAAACGTGCCAACCACACCGCCATATACATGTATATAATCGAGAAGAAGGAGAGAAAAAAAAATAGAGCGGAGACCTCGTGACTGGAATAGTCCGGAACGAGCGCGCGAGAAGATTCCCGCGAATTTTCCGACTCAGCGCTTAAGCGGCTCGTTAAAACGAAATCGCTGATAAGCCCTTCCCTCTCCTATATACTTTGGCCCCGTGCTCGACTGGAAAGAGCTGCGGTAATCTCTCGATACACACATAGAAGCAAGTCCCCCTTTAGATATACACGCAGCGCGTATGCCCGTTCAACTCTATACTTGCTCTCTCTCTCCCTCTACGGGCTTTTTAATTTCCAGATGAACATGAAAACCCCAGGCACGGCCTCCTGCGAGTGGATCAGCCTGAGAGCATGGCTGACCGGCGAGTCGCGGGAAAAAGTCGAGCTGTCCGTCGAGTCTGACCACGTCGATCTGCGCAGCCCCAAGTGAGTACGCAATCTTCCTCTCTCTCTCTCTTACGCTCATCCCTCGCTCATCTCAGTCGACTGCACCCCGAGAATCGCGGCTCTCATTAGCGCTCGCGCTCGACTGGCTCCGGACTTTCTCTCCTCTTGCCTCCTTTTTCTCTTCACAACCCTCCCGCCGCCACCCACATTACCATCACTCTCTCTCTCCCTTTCTCTCACCCTCCGTTCGCCCTGCTTTTATCGCGAGCCTCGGCTCTTTTCTCGCACCGCTGGCCTCGGTCCTGCGATAAGGCGACGCAAGAGAGACTCTGCGCCACTGGCTTATTTTAAGAAGCAATTAACCTTTTTTTCTTCTTATTCATTCGTCGCAAATTTTTTATCGTCTTTGCTTGCTTATTTTTAAATCTGCCCCTACGTTTCTCGCGAGGTCGCACGACTTCAATATTTTACACGGTCAAGCTAATTGAAAATCAAAAATAATTCTCAGATTGATTTTATCAATTAATTTCGATAATTCGTTTAAACATGCAGTGCGCATTAGTGAAATTATACGAAAATAAAATCCACGGATTTTCCAAATGATTTTATTACAGAGGTAATGTAGGTCTGTATTTCGTAGCGACCAAGATTTCTCGGCTTAATTAAAGTTAACCGCGAGAATTCCAACTTCAGTCGTTCGAATATCGGTTTTGCAATCCACAGTCGAATTAATAATTATTTATTTCTAAAGGCTTTACCCGCTAAATAAGTCAGACACGACTGCATAGGTTCGCAAGAGGTATCACAGCCGATCGATCTCGAAAAAAAATAAAAAATAATATCCTCGCGCGAAAGCAATGGTCCGACCACTGGCGGGAGTGTAGCATTTTCGTCTCGCTCTATCGCAGCCGGCAAACCTTTTTTTAACCCCCCCCCCCTTTACACCTGCACATCCAACCGTACTCTCGGGCACGAGACATCTGCACCTATACAGCCGCTCTCCAGCTTGGTATATATACACGCGGCCTTTTTGCCTTGCTCATCTTATGATCGACACGCAGATATCGGCTGCAACTGCCAACGCCCTTTCCCGTTGATCCTAATGGCTCGTCGGCGAAATGGCACTCTGACAGCGACTGCCTGGAAATAACTCTCAAGCTCACCAGGGAGCTCGACGATGTCAATTTCTGAAAAATCGCCTACCTGTACCCTACTATCAAGGCTACTGTACCGGCGTTGCGTTCTCTCTCTTCTCTCTCTCTCTCTCGCTCTCTGCGGCATCGATTTGCGACACAATTTTCCTTCCTTTTTTTTCCTTTTTTATAATCGAACGCAGCGTATGTGCCTTGCCCTCTCAACGTCTCTTGCTACGTTGGTGTGGAGCTGCTCATGTAAAGCAGCGCTCGTGCGAGGCAGACCTTTTTTTATATCTACTTTATTAATTATCGGTAGCTTTTTAATTTTAATATTGTAATTAGCGAACGCCATAGCGTAGTTATTAAAAAATTGTGCTTTTAATTTGAGCTTATTAACTTTTGTATGTTCTTCTCATCGTGGTATAATAAACGTGACGATAACAATTTATTATGATTTTAATATTCATAACTCGCCTAAATAATTATCAAATTTTATAACAATTTGTCAATTTTGATCGAATAAAGAACTGTTGAAAAAATTATCAAAGGCTGTACTTTATTTGCGTAAAACTGATTTTATTATTTTACTCAAAATACTTGGCAAAATTTAATTTTCCTTTATAAAATTTATTAAAAACGCACTTCTTTACAATGAAGATGAAAAAGCAGCTACGAACGTTCAAAAGAGCGAAAAACAAAAAACATTATCATAATAAGCAATTTACAAAAATATGAATTCATAGGATCAAGAGGTGAAGGGAAAAAAAGGAAAAATGCGTAACAGCATTAGCAAACGCAATTTAACGGCTTACAGGGCAAAGCGGTATTTTTCGCATAAACAAAAACAGAAGCGCAAAAGCCTGGGAGCACAAGGAGCGTAATACGTATAAAGTTCCGCGGGGGCTTAATAAATTGCATAAACAGGGCTGAGAGAGGTAAAGAGATAGAGCGAGAGAGAGAGAGAGAGAGAGGGAGAGCGAGAGAGTACTCGGCCACGGGCGGACGTTATCGAACTCTCCAAGTTCTTTAATAAGCTTACAAGCTTGATTATCATGAAGTATGAAAAACAATTAGAAGTTTCGCTACGGAGCGAGTACAGCGAGAGAGCGCGGCAACGGTGGCGCGAGAGAGGCATTCGTATATAAACTTGCTGCTCCACGCTCGGGCGTAACACCAACACTCGCCCCGGCACTGTATTGGTTGTCCATGTCACGCGCCGCGCAGTCGCAGTCCGGCGAACGAGGAACGAAACTCTGCCTCGTGCCACTTGTCTGAGCGAGATAGCAATAGGCTCACGGAGATAGCGGAGCCGCGAGCGCCGGCAAAGCGGAGCCTCCATAGCTCAGGGGTTAGAGCACTGGTCTTGTAAACCAGGGGTCGAGAGTTCAAATCTCTCTGGGGGCAATTTCTTTTTTTCCTTTTTTTTTTTTTATTTCGCATCACTTTTTTTTATGCTTTACTTTTTTCGGCCTGGTCGCTTTTGGCTATGTGCGATATCGGGGGGAAAAGACTGGGCACGTGCGGCTGCCGCGGAAAATCGCAGTGCTACGAGCTTCGCTGTCTTTTATCAACGGACGAAAAAGCCTGTCTTTGTGATTTTTCGCTAAGGTACACCCGCACTGTAGCGTAGTCCTTTTTGTCCGTGTGTCGCATGTCAAAGGTCTGCACGAAAACTAGGAGATTTCAAATTAGCGGCGAAGAGTAGCACGTTTTGAATTTTCAACGAAGACTATCTCTGTTCATGCGTTGTTCTCGTCAGTTGCCCAGGGAAGATTATTACATTTTTTGCATTCATCGTGAAAATCAACAATGTTTGAAAATAATTACGGTTTAAGAAAAATAATAAATTCAATATGTAAATGTTCTACAGACTTAATGCTCGCGAGACAATTGTAGCTTATAATACGTAGATAAATAATACTTACGTTATTAAAATTGCCTTATCTGTTAATTCTGTCGTACCGATAAGAAGTAAAATGTGTGTTTACACTTGTTTTTATGAAACTTTGAAGAGTGCTAGTCTTATGTAGTAGCAGAACTGTCGATGCGTAGGAATCTTTTTTTTTTTCTTTTCTTTACCTCCGAGGTATAAGTGGAATTGCTGGAATGGTTCTAATTAGGGAAAAGTTGCGAGTGGTGTTGTGTGTCCGAGAGCTGGAGGGGGTTAATTTGCACAGTTAACTTGACTAATTGTAATCAGTATTAGAGCAGCTTATATAATTAATATCCAGCTGCACCTCGTGCGTGCGAGCCCTTGGGTACTGTTAATAATCCCAGCTCTTAACTTTGCTACTGTTTTTTTCTTTTTCGATCTTGAAAATTATAAATTTTGCCGTATAGCTTATGTTAATTAGATAAGTAGGTCTTTTATTAAGAAAAAAAACTTTATTGTGAAATTATACATTTAGGTTGTAGATATCGCTTTTCTTGAATTTTTATCAATTATGAATTAAGTAATATTTCATAAGTAATTAAAACTTTTGTAAACCTTGCTGTAATAGTTTAACATCACAGTAATTTAGACGATTCCAACAGAAAATCATACGCCAACTGTAAATAATGCTATAAAGATCGTAAATAACATTATTCGCCGAAGCTTAAAGATAAAGCGCGTTTAATAAATAAAAAAAAATTTATATTATGTCGTATTTCATAGGACCTCGTGGTTATTTTCCACAATATTTATCCAGTCGATATCCCAGGCTCTGCATCTACTTACACCGGCAGCGGCAGCACGGCAACATTCCATCAATATTGCTTTATTAAACTTGACCGTATTTTTTGATTTTTATGTTTTCCTTTGCAACCGCTTCCACAAAGGACGCGCAATTAACTTTATTATTTATTTATTTTTTTTTTTTTCATAAACTCACGTTTTAGTTAGCGTACTCTCGAGCTCTCGCTCACCAGCGCGCACACAACATTAAGCAACGCGAGTTAATTGAAAAGCCATGCCTCGGTGCTTGAAAATTGTTAAAACAACGTGCCATCGAGTCCGAAGCGAGAAGGCGATAGGAATCGCGCGCGCATCACACACGACGTCATCGTAAGCGTAACGTGTAATTTTCAAGAGCCACGAGAGATTAATTGGTCATCTCGACAGCGGAAGCATCATCCTATAGTTGCTCATCGGGAAAAATTTAATAACCACTCGCTATACACCACGAACTAGCATCTCGACATTTATCACAAAGCCTCTAGGCGTAATCAACCAGCATGGCCATCTATCTATGACTGACAGTGTCTTTATTACACCGGACTTGGCATTTAACGAACCGGCTCGTCATCGCGACAGAGCGGACGCACGCGTGAATCGAGAAAAGTGCGGAAGATAATGAGGCCATTGCCGGGGGTATAGGCGTCAACGTTACCGATACCTCGTTATCGTCGCGTCGCGATTTTGCCGCATTTGCGACCCTCTACTACCCCCCTCCTCCTCCCTGGCATCCCCTTCAGTGCTTTCCTAATAACTATATACGAGCTGATCGATCGTTTGCTGTTTACGTGGCGCACGGGTGTGTGTAGGAGAGGAAGAGAGAGAGATTGCGGGCGTATTGAGTCGACCGGAACGGCTCTCGATTCGGCGAATGTTGATGGTCCCGCTGAAATTGCGGCGGCGCGCACGAGCTCCGCCTCGGCGAATAATGGATGTGTAAGGACGCGAAAATTTATGCGCTCCTCTCCTGTATGTATAGATATATACGTATGTGTCTGCGTGTGTATGTATGCCACAATGCTTGTCCCACGCTTTCTTTCCTCGACGTCGTTAACAGATGGATGCGTCGCGTCGCGATGGAATTGTAAGAAAGCTAATAAGGAGTTTTTGTTTGGTAAAGGGGTTGCAAGCTGCTTACGTTAAGTTTTGTGTGCCTTAATGGCTGGAAAGTTGTGTAGCTTTTTTAAACTTCAAAAGTAATTGTGGAACATCAAAAGGTTTGCAAAATATAACGCAATTTATTGATGAAATTGATGCTTTATAATCGGACAATATTGCGATAATAAAGCCCTGTTCAACTAATCAGTCAGGTAGTACATGAAATTCAACAAAAAAAATCCGTGTCGGATTAAATTTGCGTCGAAAATGCAATTTCACAAAGTGGATGGGTGTAAAACCACAAATACCCATTATTCGGTAAAATCACGATTTTCATAACCGCGTTAACGTAGGGGGCATAACACCTTTACCGCGGTAAGAGAGAGAGAGCAGATTACGCAGTAGCAGAGGCGTTATACGGCCAAAAACTCAAGCGAGCCTAAAATACCTCAGTCGTGCAAAAGCGTGAATTCGTGAAACAGCGTCGCGCATAATTTCTAATGCAAATCTCCCGGACGGAATCCACGGGGGGAAACAAACAACATTCAAAGACATTCCCGGCATACCAGGCATGCCCCCATCTCGGTCTTGCCGCGTTTCTCGGCCCCTCCGATCGACCGCTAGCCCAAAGGTACGATCCGAGAAAGCTCTGACCTCGGGACACAACCGATCTAATCGATTTTTCCTCGCCGATTTAGTCACCTCCCTCCGCTTCTTACCGTAAAGAGAGTGTGTGTGTGTGTGTGTACGTATGTGTGAGAGATAGAGAGAGAGAGAGAGGGTGCGAGGGATCGCTTGCGCGCGCCCCTTGGCTTCCTCCCCCGAAAAGTCAAGCGCGCGCAGAGTCGTCGGCTCTCGCAAGCTCTCGGGCCGCAAGCTCTCGCGCGGCAGTCCTCGCGCTCCCGCCGACCTGCGCGCGCGCGCGCCGCTCTCCTGCCGCGTCTCCTGTACATATGCAGCCCCGTCTATACCACCGAGTGTCACTCGTTTACGCTTAATAACCATTTGTCACGCGACAGTTGTCGCATAGATCAGCGGACCGATCGAGTAGCCGAACCACTACTACCCCTCGAGCTCCATTTTCCGCGCGTTATAGTTATTTTTTTATTTTTTTCTTTTCGTTGTTTTTGGTATTTCAAGTTGAATCGAGGTGGTGTGCAAGCGGGACATGAGGACGCGGGAGATTAGACGCCGTGGCTGGAACCGGAGACTCGCGTGGACCATCCGGGTGTCCGGTGAGCCAGGACTCCGGGCCTAATCGCTCTGGGACACGGCAGGTGGTCCAAGGATCATCATTTTCTTCCTCTTCTTCTTGTTCTTAGTAAGTAGACGCGTCGAGACTGGTACTACTCCGCGTTGAAGCCGAGTGAGACTAGAGAGATTTTCCAGGCGCGTGTTTGTCTTGCTGAATTTTAACGGTTTGGTTAAGCTAGGGGGTATACAGTCAGGTGAGGCTTCGCCTTCGAAATTCGACCCAGTTTACCGGCACACCTCGGCTCAGCCTAGATAATTACGCTCAGAGACTTTATTGTTGTTAATTTCTTGCCGTCCCGCAGGGGCTCCAGTGAGATGTGCTTTCGGCATACTAGCTTCTTGTCATTAGGCTTCCTATTGTCGATTAATTAAGTTTTACGTGCTCCACGATATGTGTATGTGTGTGCGTGTGTCTGTACGTGTGGCTGTGTTTGGCCAACTTTTGCATTAAATTAAAGTTGATAGGATATTCCGGCGCTTGTAAAGCTTTATACGATGCACTTGTAACTCTGTAAATTGCAGCGAGCGGAAAATAGAATCATGCGGCTCTCGAGGACGGCATGTGCGAGGGAGGAGTTGTAAATCCTAATGAAATAAAGTTGAGAGTCATTTAAACTTTAACGACCTATTGACATATGATAATTTATGTTGGAGCAAGTTAGGCCATCTGTAAAACACACTTGTTCGACTTGTCCCGGGTATTTCTTGATAACTTGGATTATTAAGCTAACTAAATATTATTCTACTTGGAAAGTTTGAAAAAATCAACATCACTTATTGCCGCGAATAAGAAACTGCTAATTTTTACGTCTAAAAACAAAACTTTGCTCATCTCGGCAAAAAGTGTTATAAGAAAGTATTCCAAAGCCAGCATTTGCATGTTATTTCGAATTTGCAATTTCAAAATTCCCCCCTTCTATCCGCAAAAGCGCACAATCGTCAGTTTTTACTGTAAATCGGAAAATTTTCCTTTCCACCAAAGCAGTTTTCATTAGAAAGGACATTAACGCGAGGCATTCGCGGAAGGAACGGGAAGAGAGAGAGAGGAAAAAATAAAGGAAATTGCAAGATCAGTCGCGGCTCTCGTCCGCGTAATTGCTTAAACGAACGAAAGTCAACAATCACAATTGTTTTCTCCGTAAAAAGGATCGATTAATTCGATCGAGCGTCTTTGCCAAGCGACTAATCTCGTAATATTAAACAATAGAACTTCCAACGAATCCTTTTTTACGTTTTACCGATGAGAGAGGCGTTTCAAAGCGTTTGATCCCTGGCTCCCCGGACTCCCCCTCGACCTCTTATCCAGCGGGGAAACAATGAATAGTTCAATTTGTTTGCGATTAAACTGCGATTGATTTTATTGAACGTTAATTAGTCGTCGGCGCTGCAGCAGTGCTAATCGGCCCGCTGGCCTTTGTCATGTACACTGGGCTCTGCGCGCCTCTCTCTCTCTCTCTCTCTCTCTCTCTCTCTCCCGAGCAAGCGCTCAAACTTTCCCAGAGAATTTGCTCAGTCGTTAAATTGTAAATCGATAATTATTGAAATGGGAGCTTACTAGTTGACGACGGGGTGGTAGGGGGGGGGGGAAGGGCGCAGTGCCACCACCCCCCACCTACGCTCGCGCGCATGTTACCACTTATAATTGCTCGTTAGTCGTCGTCCAACTTTAAACCTTCGATCAAAGCGGGGCCCGGTACACGGAATACTATCGTCCTACTTTAAGCAACGTATGCAACAATGATGACACCCTCTATCGTCAACAATTCGAAATCGCAATTTTTATCGGGTTTACGTAATTATCCAAAACACAGAAAGGAGGAAGAGAGATAGAAAGGGGATGAAAGGAGAAAAGAGGTAGATCGTGGAATATAGGCAGTGATAAATTATCAAAGCTCACAAATCGTCGTGAGAAAAATATCCAAGCGATCGCCGAGCTAGGGATATATCTATAACGGCCAGCCGCGGAGATCCACCGGGACCTCGGCGGGTAAGTAATGTCCCGCGTGCCCAGAGAGGCTGTGTGAGAGGGGAAGAGAGAGAGAGAGAGAGCTTCTGATGCCATTCCACACCGTCCAATATAATTTGTTCTCCCGATGCGCTCGTAAAGGCCGAGAAGCGGCTTCCTTTTTGTTACCGAACTCTGGGCTTCCGTATAACGCGCTCTCAGGTATATCGAATGGACGCGCCAAGGGACACGCGACTGGAATACAGGATTTTCCACTTCGCTTCAGAACATTTTCCCCTCTGCCCTCTGTTTCTTCCTCTCTCTCTCTTTCGCTCCTACACACTCGTGACTCTTCTTTGGGCTCGAATTGCTACACAGGAAATTAAAAGTTCTCGGCCCGGGATTATTAAGTTATAAGAGCAAAGGTTGCTCGAGATTTATAGCGAGATATAACGGCGAAGTAGCCTGTGGCATCTTGATTTTTCTGTGATTTCCTTTTTCTTTTTTAGGACTAGTCAATAAAGATTTTTATTATACACGGAAAAATTAATTTTGAACAATACGTCGAGGTGTGGGTAGGTAGATTTAGGTGATTGTTTTTCCAGAGCTTGTATTTATTATCCCGAAAAGACATTCGATGCCCGCGGCAATAATGCTATACACAATCTTTTTAGGCCTAAGCCGGAAATAAGAGCATCAACTTTTTTTTCCTCAATTTATACTTCACAATGGCTCTCAAAGAGCGTCGTATAAATTACGCAGATTCCAAGCTGTAAGGTCGGAGCTTAAGCTGCTCCTTGAAGCTTTCGTCTCCCTGCGAAGAAGAAAAAAAGGTTTTTGGTGGTAGTGACGGCGGGGCGACGATGACTAGCGCGCGGGCGCGATATTTTACGAAAAATTTCCACAGATTGGACTTGGTAAAGAGGCACTCGCGGCGAAGAGGAGCCTCGCGATTTCTCGGATAAATTCCATCGTCAATGACGAAGGGGCGGTGGAGACAGAGGCGAAGGCGTTTGTAAGCAAAGATTCATCGGAACAACGAGCTGAAATGATGCGCGAGCAATTCTCGGGGAATCGTTAATATCCGCGCCTGCACGCTCGGTACGCCTCAAAGGCGGAAGGAATAGAGCCGCTGGCGTATTTTAATAATAATAATAATCGATATCGCGCGGTACAAGCTATGTGCCGAGGGCTGTAATTCTCTCTCTCTCTCTCGCGAGTGCAAAATCTCAAGCCGATCTCAGGCGGCTCTCGGCTGTCTAATTAACGGCGCTAATCGGGCCTTGGCGTTGCTTACGCGATCCGGCTGATGAGAGCCTTTACGGAATCAGCCGAGGCCGATAGTCGCAGCGGCAAGTCCATCTCTCTCTCTCTCAGTCGACGTATCGAGCTCATCCCGCGAACACCTCTCGACACCTATAGACTTCAGTCTCCGGTCGTTCGGCCATCTCCAAGCGGTAAGTCGTTTCTCGCCCTAGCCATTGCAGTTTCTTTTTCTCCTGCTCGTCGTTTTGTCGGGCATCGGAGGAGCCTTTATTCCCATCACCGAGCGCTTGTTTGCCGAGAGCGGCGTCGTCCCTCCGGAGCTTGAGAATAAAAGCCGCTAGGACACACCGAACGGGCTGCCTCCTCGCCACAAGGGGGATGGGATTGCAAATCGGATTTCGCCGAGCCGTCGACGTAATTTCTTTTTCATTTCGTTAAAGGCCCTATACACCTCCTCCTTCTCTCTCCCTCTCTGCCTTCTCAGCTGTGCTCTCCTCTGCGGCAGGAAATTATCCTGGCGATTGTCGGGCCGAGTCTCCGTGTATAAGGGATTTCAGCGAGATGAAATTTGTGCCCGTGCGGTGTCTTCTCTCTTGCACTGAATTGTTCATGGGCCGTCGTCGGGGCGGATTTCGCGCCCCTTCTAGAGCCTCGGGAATTTTGTTGCCGGAAAAATTGAAATTTTAAAAAATCATTCGCAGCCCTTGAGTTTTTAACGAGAGAGAAAAATGCACGCGGAGAGAGAGAGAGAAAACGCCTGTACACACCTGACCGATGGCCTCGTTATTCGCGCTCTCGCTCGCGAACGGCTTAAGCGTTAATTGCTCGCTGATGTATTCGTACGATTTTCTTCGGCTCGCAATTTTTTGTCTCCCTCTCGCTCGGCTATTATATCGATGAAAAATCTTTCGGAGCGTATGGGGAGGTGCGGAGAGTGGGTGGACTGCTTGTTAAACGAATGAAATAGGCGGAAATGGTTGGGGCGCGGGCAAACTGATGGAACACAAGTACGGCAGCCTGCTGCTACGGCTGCTGCTGCTGCTTGATCGGAAAACAAATTGTTGCTGCAAAACTACGGGAGTAATAAAAAGTCGATCATAGTCGTCGAATATCCATATACGCATACATGTATCTATACATCCGCGTACGTAGTTGCATGATAGATGGATAAATCAGACGAAAATTCATAGTTTTTTAAACTTTTCTATTCGTTCGTGACCCCCCTGTACAAAGAGAGAACACTCGTATGTTTTTATGTTTTTCCGAGCTGCTCGCGAATTCGACGAGAAGTGCTTGTTTAACGATCATTTAAAAACGCGACTCGTTTATATCATCTGTTTAACGCAGTTCTCAAGATAAAAAATATAGCTTATTAAAATGTTGCGAGCAGATACGCAGCGCGCGTCTAACAAGCGTTTTTCTCTCTCTCGTTTGCAAATTACCTGCTTTTCGTGCCGGCGGGGGATGCAGCTGGGAGTTTTTGATGGCTTACACTTAAAAAATAAAAGTAAAACGAAATTGAATTACAAAGCGCGCCGGGCTCTTCTCGGCGCGTTTCTTGAAAATGTTTATTTTAAGAAAACGCCATTTAAGATTTGAATAATACAATTGTATTACCGGTGCGCTTAAAGAATTTCATTTACATGCCATTTAAAAGAATAATCTAAGGAGAGCATCATTTAAAAAAGTAATGCGAGCAAGAGAGAAATGCTCGGCTTAGATTATCTTGTTTCAGAGGCAGAGACAAAGAGAGAGAAATGCAACCTTTTTCCCTCACTCGCTCTCTCTCTCTCTCGTCGTCGTTTGTTGTTTGTCGTGCGCGAGTTTAGGATACGCGAGAGCGTCTTTAGTCTCGCGGCTCAAGCTTGTTTTGCTTGGGTAAGATGGATGCTTGTAATATTAAATGTACATCAGGCCCCGAAGTTTGCGAAAAATTTATACCGCGAAAAATTTTTGATGCGCTTGTACATTTCCGTGGGCAGAAATGTCTAACTGCAGACACCGCCGGCGAAGTATTGCGCGAATTAGCATAATGTCTTACTGTGCGGGGGCTATATACGCGTTGAGGCTATAAATTTCGTAAAATTTCGCAAACACTCGAGCGCGAAATTGTGTGCGTTTGATGGTTATTAAAAAAAGAAGAAGAAAGTAATCTTTCATTTTAAAATAGGATTATTCATGGATATTTTAAAATCTTGCTGTAAATCTGACTGTTTATTTGTTAATCTTGGTTCCTACGTTGGTAGTAATTGGAGAGAAAAATAATAAAGAAAATTGTCGTTCATAAGATGTAATTGGCAGACGGTAGAGAAAGCCACTTTTATTGTTCAACTGACACTTAACCATTGTCAACATACAATTGAATTAAGAACAGAATAATAAAAGTATGTTTTCACAACATACGGTAATATTCAGCCATCTTCGACCTTGCATTTTTCAGATTACTCATTTCGCCTCATCGCGCAAATCGTAAAACGCCGGCATTACTTTTAATATCGCAAAGAAAAAGCATTGAAACAAGCAGCCATCTATAATTACCCATTTTTTTTTCTTCTTCAATAAATCGTTAACTTTCAATGTCTTCCTAAAAAAATGCAAGCTTACAGAAGGCTGATAGATAACAAAAACGGAAATACATAATAGATTCGCGGAGGATAGACCGCGGCACATTATATCTGGCTGATCGATCGAGCTCGCTCGCTCTTTTCTTTCTCGCGTGCCCTTCGGCTTAGAAATGTGTCAATCCTTCATGCGCGCGTATCGATCGATAATCAGTAGCTTGCGGTAGATAAAATTGTCCGAGTACGTGGAAAAACGAAAAATAGAGCGTAAAAGCATGATAGAGGAAGAGCGCGAGGATAGCGAGGGAGGTTGGGCGGGTAGGATGAGGGAGATTAAAAAATCCTTGGCAGCTAAATCACAGGGGCGGACAACGGTGGAGTGGTGGGCTGGGGGTGAGGAGGCATATCCATTTCGTTGACGCATGCAAAGCTGAGGGAGAGAGAGAGAAAGAGAGAGAGAGAGAGAGAGAGAGAGAGAGAGAGAGAGAGAGCCCAGGCTTGCAAAGCGAGCTTTTCAGAGAACCATTGCGGCCGCCAGTCTTCCGGCTTCTGCTTATTGCTTAGGGGGAGTGAGGAGGGGAAAGGGTTGGCATTCAAAAGAGAGAATCCACGCGAGAGAGAGAGGGAGCTGCTGAACTTTCAGTGTGGGTACGTGTGCGCTTTTCCGCTGCGACCGTTTGATCTGCTCCTGCAAAATTTCGCGCGAAGGGAGGGGAGAGGTGCACGCGGCGGAGGAGGGCTAGAAATGGAGCGAGGAAAAGAGTGAGTTCCCTCTCTCATCCTTTGGGCCTTCGCTGAATTTTTCATAAACTCCGTGGCTGCTGCCGCTGCTACTAGCGCGCGAGCAGAGGTTTCTTTGATGACACATAGACAGTGCTTGCGCTTGTGTGTGTGTGCGCGCCTACGTTTGAGAATACTGGCTGGAGGTCGCGATGATGCCGATTTACGATCCTAATCGCCAATCTTGTGGCTTTACGATATACCGCCAGTGCAAGAGAGAGAGAAGGGAGGGGAGGGGGCTTAACAATCGACACCTTTACCTCTCACGTGCGAGAGCTAACCGGATATGTACACCGGCCGCAAGAGAGATTACCGAGGTTATAACCGCACTAGTGTTAATGACCCATTAAAATTGAGTTATCGCGCGAGGCTCACTTTGACCATGCGATAGAGGATGAACAAGAAAATAAAAAAAAACACACACGGAGAATCCTGACCGGGATCTCTATATATTGCGCGCTCGGTGGTATTTCGAATGGCTTATATCCAGCTGATATCAGCGCGGCTCTCCCTCTCGATATAGCAGCCTTCGAAGGCTGCTCTTCATAAGGTCCGACTATAGCGGAGTTAAGCCGATTTGTCATTCTTTTTGCGAGCGGCCCTGACTCCCACTACTCCGCGTGTATACGATAAAGGGCGAAATTTACAAAAGTCCAGGCGGCCGTTTGCCGAGTACACTCCGTTTGCGCTCAAAAGATTGCGCGTTATAAAAGGCCCTCCTCTCTCACTCACTCTTGTCCTCTTGTACGCGAAGCTGCTGCTGCTGCTTCCCTTTTAATTTTGCAAGTATTACGAAATGCCGAGAGAGCGAAAGGCTGAGGACTCGCGAGCTCTGGTATAAGGGCTTCTCTCATATACCCCGGGCTTTGAGACTACGTGGAAAAATGAAAAGGGTCCTCGGTATTTTCGATGCGAGCGCTCTCCTCGTCCTGTCCTCTGTTGTAATAAAGAATCCCTGGCACGCGCTCTCGCGGCGTCGAGCCGAAGAAGGACGTGCGCGCACTCGTTGCGCTTTTAATTGCGCTTATTCGCGAATTTTATGCGCGTCAAAGAGGATGTGTACGCGAAGGCGCTAAATAACGCGGTTATAAATTTTTAACTCAATTACAGCCGCACGTAAACGTTCGATTGCTCGCGCTTACCCCCCTCCCCTCGAGGATATCTGTGTGCGCGTGTGTATATATATATACAGCGGTCTCCCGGCGCGCTTTGTGCTCGAGTACTTTTACCCCCGCGCCGTGATGTGTACACTAGCGCCAGATATTGTGGATTGAAGGCAAGAACAACAGAAAGTTTAGCCTCGGCTTTGCGGTCGCCAGTGCGTGCCTGTAGATGTACGTGTGTATACGCGTACTATCGCTTCCCTCGTGGGGGCCTCAACTTTTGAAAGGCACGAAAGTTGGCTTTGCGACGTTTGCTTCTTTTCCCTGTGCGTTTTGTGTGTGTCTGGTTTTTTTCGTCTTTTTTTTCATTAATTTAATGGGGGTTGCAGCTCTCGGGTCTTTGGACATATTCCGAGCGTGAGCTTTGTCATTTAGACTCTGGTATATCTGTTTGGCTCGCTATAATTTCCTGCCTCTGTAGAGCAGCTGTCCTTTATGATTTAGCTTAATCTACCGCTTGTCCGTCGGATTGTCAATATAAGAGAGGATTATTTCTTTTCTAACTTGTTTCGTTTACGTAAACGAAAATATATATATATCTATATAACGACGATATTTATAAATCCTAGTTTCATTGTCTTGTGACGCGCGCGGTTCAGCAATTGGGGCGTCGTATTATGAACTTTTGTTAATTTATCGCTCAAAGCAATAGCGATCGATGTCGTGAAATGAGGAATAATTATTTAATCTACGGAGGGGGGGGGATGCGCACGCAATGCTCCCTTTAATTAAATCTGGCTTATTTAACGCATTACATCGGCGTATAACAAGGGCTCATACGTATTTCAGGATTAATTAGCCGATCCGTTATAGCGATAGAATAGCGAATGACTGGTTTAGAAACTCATTCTATTGTTAGTCATAGGCCGCTTACGTCCAAGTAAATTTCTCCGGCGGACCTCTCTGGCCGGCGCGCGCGCGCGCGCGGTTAACCGAATCGTAACATCTGCACGGCCAGTTTTGACGTGCTCCTCTACCTCGGGCCCCCATTCGCCTAATTACGAATTTCCGAAACTAAATTTCTCATTAACAATTCCGCTGGCGTTTCTCGTGGATACATAGAAAAAGGAAACGAGAAAAATTAAATGAAAAAAAAAAAATCATCCTCGTTCTGCAGAGGTCAAATTTTTCGAAACCCGATCGAATACGGTCGTTTCTGTTCTCGAAAAAGTAAAAAAAAAAAAAAAAAAAATAAGAAGAAACCGAAGGCAGCAGCAGCAATGCTCGTCCTTTGGGTGAAAAAGTCTCGGTACAGGGAGAATATATACCGAGGCAAAAGTCACGGAGCTTCCGCTCTTTCCTCTCTCGTTTGTGGATGCATATTCGATCGGGCATACTCGATCCACATACCTCTTCTGCGCAACCGGCCGGGGTAGCTCACTTACCGTCCTATTCCTCCTGCTGCCCCCGCGCCAGCACTCCTCGTTCGCTCGTCCAGACGCACACGTGCACGATACACACAGGCATAGACGCGTGTGTGTATGCGGTAAAGCAAATACCCAAGCGCGTGTGTGTTCTCGCTCCCTCGCTGTTTCTACGCGCATCTGCTGGGGCAAATATTCGCCTGCTCGCGCGATATATCAGCGCTCGAGCTGATTTCTCGCCCTGCTTCGTGATTCTGAGTGCTTGCTTATACTCTCGTCATTCTCTCTCTTCTCTTCTCTCATAGTTCTCCTTTTTCTTCTCTTAATTGAATTACTCGATGACCTTCCTTCTTTTTTCAACTTTTCCATCGACCAAGCGTGCACAACATTCTTTTGAGATTAAACTTTAAATGATTGACATATTTTTTTCTTTTTAAGCACACGGTTCACCGTCCGCATATAAGACAGTTAAACGCGAAAATACGAGACTGGACGATGGTAAAACACTAAACTTACTGATCCAGTGCATTCGCAGATAAATCGCAAAAATAATCTAAAGCCAGCAGGCAAAGCCAATTAATCAAAGGCTTGAGCGAGTGAAGTATAGACCGAAGTCCGTCTAGCAATGCCGCGCATACAGGAAGCACAAGAAAGCCGCTTGGGGTTGGGGGGGGGGGAAGGGCTTAGGCGCATCTCCCGTGCATCTATAGGAGCGATACATCGGTAAAAAGCGAGGTCGACAGGACACGCGAGATACATGGTCGATCGATGGAGGGGGGGGAGAGCGATCGGTAGTCGCGGTATCGGTGCGCTAGAGAGTAGCGATGGGGGGGTGGCAGCCGCGTGGAGTCGAGATAACCGTGATTAAATGCCGACCTGCTGGCAGCAGCGCCACCGGCGTAGCGACGCACGAAGCGCTTGATTTACGCTTCGCGCAGGGGCTTGTGTGTGTGTGTGGGAGGGGGGTGGAGAAGGTAGAGTGAGGAGTAGTAGCTGGAGACGCGGAGCGGAAAGTTTTCGTGCTCAGGCTTCGCTCATCTCTCTACTCGTAAATTAATGGGGCTACAGTGGAAGGGAGGAGCGTATAC
This sequence comes from Anagyrus pseudococci, assembly GCA_030522585.1. Taxonomy (NCBI): domain Eukaryota; kingdom Metazoa; phylum Arthropoda; class Insecta; order Hymenoptera; family Encyrtidae; genus Anagyrus; species Anagyrus pseudococci. The sequence continues at coordinate 85,219 of JAPYYQ010000060.1, forward strand.
GAACTTGATGATGCTCCGCTTGAAAGAGCTGTTGCTGCTGCTGCTAGCCTCGCTACTCCAATTGGCGCTTGGATTTTTTGAAGGACCACCTGTGAGAACGAGTGAGAGAGAGAGCGTCACTCAATAGACAGAGCTACGCTCTTTGCTCTGCGCGAGTTGTAGCGTCCTTCTGCGAGAGACTAGCGCCTCGGATTGTTGATCTTGAGCATGGACGCACGGACTGACGCTGCTGCTTCTTCTGGGATTAAAGTTTGCTCGTATACGGACTGCGATTTGCGCGTTTCATCGATTTTCGAGAGAAAGCGAGAGAGAAGCCTTGGTTGCTTTTTCAGGTTGACTTGGAATTTTCCAAAAGCACTTGTGTGATCGGTACAACCTTGATGGATTTTGTTTTATTAAATCGAAGTTTGATATTGTTTCTTTTTTTACGCTCAGGTGAAATTTTAGAATTTTCGTAACAAAAATTGTTAGCGTTGTGAAGAAAAAAAAAAGGAAGGGGAAAAAAGATGTACAAGGGAATATGCCCTATACGTACCCGTGTGGCTACGGCTGTGCGCGCTTCGTCGATGTTGGGGGAAAGCTGTACGTACCGATGTACAGAACAAGAGTTTAATTTAAAAATACGCAGACGTGCAAAATCTAGGTCAGAACACTTCTTTCCTGCGCTGCCCCGTCCCAAGGATTTCTTTTTTTTTTTTAATTGTCCATATATACACGTGAATTTTATCCTTATAGCGGTAACGCACGCGTGTGCGTATATATACGCACGGGACGGCTAAAATTAAATTAATGCCCTCTCATTATTGCGTTATAAAAGAATAAAAGTATTAACAAGTTCCCGAGTTTTAAATAAAGAAAGATATAAAAAAGAAAGTGAGGGAAAAATGGAATAGCGTTGCGCGTCTTTTTCATCAAATCCCCGAGACGCGGGCTTGGGCTCTAAGTGCATATAGCTGATACCGAGTAGGAAAACGACTCTCCATCGGGGAGGGAGAAAAGAAACACCTTGGGTTTTAACGTTATACTCGCGGGGGAGGGCAACAAAGCCACTTCGTCAGAACTTTATTTTCCCAAAGAGTGCTCTCCATTCGAAATCATTTGCAAATAACTCGCTCGAGACAAATGCGTATACTCCGAGGCTCGGATTTCACGCGTTCGCTTAAGCGAACCTCGTATACGTAGATGGCATAGCTACTCGTCGCTCGCTCGCTCACGCGCCGGGGCGCGTCGTTTTATTCGCCTCCCCCAAAATTTCCGGGCTCCATAAAATAAAACAGTCGTAAAGCAAAATGGCACTTTGTCCCGGCAACGAGCCGCACGTGCTATACCCGACAGATAAGAGCTTCCGATTGGTGTATGTACGGAGCAAAGACGCTCTCGCGTTAGAGGGGCAATCCGTTGAGCAAATCTCGGTTGTACAGGGAGAAACCGAGCTAATGGAAACAAAGCGATGCTGTGGGCTATAGTTGACTCGAACTATATATACCTGTACGTTTCTCTCTCTCTCTTTGTGTTTCAGGCTGTAGCCCCTCGGGCTGCATAGGCGCGCCGGTATGAACTGGCCGTGGTTGCTGGTACTGGCGGCCGCCTTGGCCGCCGCAACGCCCGACGTCGATGACGAAGGATACAAGCCCGGTAAGTTTGCCATCGAGACGTCCAACTTTACCGGGGTACACCTTTATCGGGAAGCGCCGGAATAAATGACGGCCGAATTGAAATGCAAAGAGTGACAAGCGGGGACGACGCAGTTTGTGCGTCTCTTCGGAAGTAAAACATGCCTTTCAACGCTCGGGAAATTAGCTGGGGAATTAGGGAGGGGGAAGGTAGGGGGAGCAGCGGGAGAGGGATGGAAGGGACATTGGAAACTAAATTTTTAATTAAACTTTCCGATGGCATTGCTCTTAGCTTAGTTCTCAATTATAACTGCGAACTTATAAAGGAAGTTCAAAAATGAAAAAAGTTGCAAGTTTTCTTTCTCTCTCGCTTTCTCTCTCTTCTGCTTTAGGCTTTATCTGTCAAATGAAGTGAAGATTTTCAATTACACCTAAGTTTTCAACTCAACGTCAAAGTATAGACGCGACGACCATAAGTTATTAATTATGGGAAAATATTCATTTTTTGTTCGACTTTAATGGAGCTTTAATAATTTGAGTAAGTTTTTTTTGCTTTTGGTGAAGGGGATGGAATACTTTTTTTTTAGAAAAGAGTATTTTTCAAATAATGTTAATACGTTGTTTGTCCATCTTCGTTAATGTTGTCAATATTTTTAAAAATGCAGCTACTTTTTTTTTGAATATTTCACGCGCAAGGGTTGACATATTTTAAGCCTGCTTGTAGATCTTTATTAAACATTCTTTTTCCTTTTTTTCTCTTTTTTTTTTTTGAATTTCATGTTGCTTGTGTATTTATAAATGGTAAATAATATGTTTCAAAAAAAAAAAAAAAAATACAACTTTTTTGCAGTCATAAAATTTAAAAATAGAACTTTTTTTTCTTGTCTTTTCTTTACAAAAATATCAAATATCGCCGGAGGAAAAAGAATTTCGCGTTCAATGAGTAATACAAAAATTTAATATTAAAGAGATTCGAATTTTTAGAGCCAACCGTTGGAAGCCATACAAAATTTTGTTCTCCAAAAAGATTTTATCGCGTCTTTTAAATTTCATGAAATTAAACGAATTTTTATATTAATTTAATTACCTCTGAACAAACGAATGAAGTAGCTTCGGAATAAGGAAGAAAAAAAAATTAAATTAACCATTTTCATATTAAAACATTGTTTCAAACACGAAAATAAACGAACATGCTTTCGCACGCAATCGACTCGCAAGCATATCAGAAATAAGCTTCCTCTGTATAACCGAAGCCCCGTTGGGCTCTCGGGGCTAAGGCTCAATTTAATTAAAATTTTCATCTGAAATTTTCTATCTCTTCTCTCGCGCATAGGCGATAAAATACACTTTACGAAGTGCTCTCTCAATTGGAATCTCGTCTGACAATGGGGTAACGAGGCCGAGGCTCAGCGAGGCGAAAGGTAAAAAGAAGCCACGGCGAGAGGGGCACCCGGGACTCGGGGGTAATACTGTCGTGATTTTTTCCACTATCCAATAGCCTTTACCAGCTTCTTTTCCTCTTCTCTTTTATTTAAAAAAGAAAAAAGAAAAAAAAATGAAAGTGAAGAGCCAAGTGTTATCGGCTAATTCGGCCGTATCCCGAATTACATTTGACTCGCTGCAGCTGCTAGTGCGACGCGATTGAGCGCGAGAAAGGTGGGAAAAAGGGAGCCATGGTAAGAGGCGAGAGCACGATGAAAGAGGGGAAGGGGGGGTGAGGAGAGGGAAAGAAGGGCGAGGGCGTCTTATTGTTGACGGAAGTGGGCGGAGGGCGCGAAGCGGAAAGCGATAGAGCGGAATTTCCTCGAATCGCGAGGAAGAATCGTAAATAACCGGCGAGGACGGAAAAGTTGAGGAACGCGCGCGGCAAGTTCGATGGACCCGCGCGCTCCAGCGGCGAGGGAGGGGGGGTGGAAAAAAAAGGAAAAAATACAGGAATAAAGGTGAGTGAGCGAGAGCGAGAGAGAAAGATGGGGATGAAGCGAGGTCGAGGTAGTAGTGCGACGCGTAAGAGAGAAAATGAGAGGTCGAGACGAAGGGGTTAAGGGGCTGAGGGGGTAGGGGGGGAGTAAGGGCCCGCGAGCGGTAAGCAAGTTGGAAAAGTTTCGCGGGAGAAAGAGGAAAGGAGTATAGTCTATTTTCGGAAGTGCAGAGCCTCAGCCGATATCGATTGTCAGTCGTTCTCGTTGTCTTCCTCGTACTTCGTGTTGCAGTCGATAGTTTCGGTTTGAAAGACGGAGAGAGAGAGAGAGAAGCGGTCGGTAGAAAAAAAGGAGTAGTAGTCCCGCGGATAGAGAGAGAGAAAGAAAAAAAACGGCAAGGAGAGATAGGGGCCGGGGCATAAAACACAGGAAAGTCCGATAAAGGAGGAAACGTTGGCTGAGATGGGAGGGGTTAAAGGGGGCAAGGGGACGTAACTGCACGGCTGACTGGCTGGCTGGAGGAGTAGTATAGGATCCGGGCAGCTGGCCCGAGACTGGTGAGAGACAAGTTTCGAGCGTTTCTCTTTCAGTGCCTCGATTATACGGCGACAGGATTCCCAGGCGGGTCTTGGATCCCAGCGACAAGAAGGTTCAAAGAAAGATCGTCCTTTATCACAACTTCTTCCGCAGCCGAGTCGAGCCTCCGGCCGCCAACATGCTCGTCATGGTAAGCATCCCCCTTATATCCCTCTATATCCCCCGTCCTCCTTCCATCCCTCCCGCTTCCTCTCCGCCTCGACTCCATATCGTTTCAGCCTATGCGGATATGTATCGGAGAGATGCGCCAGGTGCTTCCCCACTCGATTTTCCACGGCCGCGCACATTCCTGTATATACCCTCACGACAAAGTTCATCCAATGGCACATGCACACAGAGACATGCACGCTCGGCAACACTCTCTCTCTCGCATCGCACGTGCACAACGGCCCCTTTAGTTTCGGCAATAGTTCGATCGGCCCGTCCCGGAATTTACGCATACACCTAGCGCAGATTTGAATTTCATCGATTATTTTCCATGCAGCAGCCACCTCCCCAGCGCGCTCTGAAATTACGAAAGTTTATTAAGTGCGCGTAACATCGGCAACGGGCTTGCGCTGCAAATGAACTTCTCCACTGCAAGACACGCGTGTCTTTACGCCCAAAGTTTCACCCTCTCTGGTCCCTCTATTCCATTCTAACGACCTACAACTGTACCGTTATTATCTCGTCATTACAGTTTACAAAATTCTCTCAGAATTTAACCGGCGCTTTCAGGGGGAAGCTTAACGGCCGATCGATCAATCGCAAGCTGCAGAAGCAAGTGTCTATAAAACACTTAAATCCCCGAGCGGTATAAGGCGCGGTAGGGAGAAGAGAACGAGAGCCCGGCTCTGAATCCTTTTTGATTTCCGATCTATTATCCGAATAGCTCTCTTGGAAAATATACAGCTTATCGTCGCTTATATACGCCATTCTCGAGAGGTACCCGCATGGAAATCGGTATATAGCGGAGGCCGGCTATAGTAGAGGAGAATCAGAGAGACATGGGAGAAGCCGAATCCCCAGCGGTATATTACGAGCAAACGGGGGAAGGGGTTGAGAAGCTCGGAGAAACTTTCTTTTGAATCGAATAAATGCCCGATACAGTCGCCCGCGCGCGCGCTCTGGCTCGCTCTCTGGAGGAGGAGGAGTCGAAGGAGCCGGGAGGAGGTGGCTCGAGCGATTATTTTTATTGCAAGAGGGTGGACAGGAATAGCCCCGAGGGAGAGCAGCCAGCGGCAGCTTTTCTCCGAAAGGCGGCTTTGTGTTTCACTTTACCAGTCTACGCGCGTCTCTCAAGGACGGGATGCTAATTAAAATTTCGTTGCCGCATCGCTCTCTGCTGGCTCTCGCTCTCTAGAGCCAAGAGGCACGATTGTCGTTATATTGTTTCAGACTCGACGAGTCGAGAGAGCTCGTCGCTTTTTCTTTCTTGTTTTGTTTTGTTTTCTGCCCGTCGAGATGCTCGCGATTCTTTTCTCTTTAACTTTTTTTTTTCATGGGTATAATTGCTGGGGTCAGAGAGTTTGGCCGATGTCCTACCTTGAGATTTGTTGATTGAGGGTGAGAAATATGTTTTTTTTCCTCTTTATTTTCGAGGGAGGTTCTAGTTTACAAATAGGAGCTGGAAAAAGTGTAATTTACCCGGAAGTAAGGTACGGGGGTAAGGCAAATTTATGAATGGCATAAAGTCAGCCTGAATTCCAGTAATTCTAACCACCTTGAGGGGCAAGGGAAGGCTGAGGAGGAGGGGGGAATATAAAATCCACAGTCAGTAAGTAAAAGTTACTGCACTTCTCTTTGACTTTTAAGATTTGTCATTTCGCCCAATATATTCAACTCGACTTGGGCTTGACTTTTGCCATTCATTTCTCTTTGTGTACACTTTTCACGAAGATTGTATTTTATCGAATGTCAATAAGTAAAAATTCAATCGTTATTCACCGCCTTTCAACGATGCAACAAACGAACGGGTAGCAAATAAAAACCACAAAAGTCGTTTTACGAAAACGGAAAAAATAAAAAAAAAACGAAAAAAATAGAGAGAAAAGTAATCGATCTACCGAAATTGTACAGAAATTCGCATATAACTAAACCCGATGTTTTTCCAGGCGTTCAAAAGAAAAACATGTTATTCGTTTCCAACTCGACCCAACAACCAACAACCGCCCAAATAAAAAATTCCCATAATAATAGCTGAAAAATGTTGCCTTCACTCGCATGCGCGAGTGTCAAGAAACGGCAATCAAGCCCGACAATCGCACACGGTGGCAAGCACCGCCGCGGTGTAACGCTCGGGAGCCCCATCCAACAGCTCGTTTTCCCCGTATCCCCCCCATATCCGCAAGCTCGCCCTCATAATTCCTGAAAACTCGCGTTTTCCCCGCCACAATAACCAAAATTTATCGCGCGCGAAATCTCTCGGGCTACACATCCGTCGCCGCGGACGCACCATCCCCGCACACAGACAGCCCAGCAAACCACACGTTCGTATACAGCCTTCCCCCTCGCCTGCCACTCCAATCATCCTTTTCGCGAATGAAAAACAATCGACCTAAATCCGAGCAAATCTCGGCTATAGTCGCAGGAAAGTGCTTGCTCTCCGGCGAAAGCCCCGCGGAACTTTCCAACAATGCCCCCCCTCCCCCTGCTCCTCTGCTTGCGCCCCCTTGAAAATCGTCATCTTCTTCTCTAACTTGCTTCTTCTTCTTCTTTCTCTCTTTGTCTGGCAGAAATGGCACGCGGGAGCGGCAAAGGCGGCCCAGAGGTGGGCCGAGGCCTGCTACGCACTGACGCACGACAACGCCACGGGCCTGCACACCGACGCCTTCGGCAGCTGCGGACAGAACATCTTCATCTCGACGGCCCAGGTGCCCTGGTAAGATCTCCCAGCCACTACTTACGCCCGAGATAACCACTTCACCTCAGCCCCTCTCTCTCGCAACTGCAGTTCCGAGCTTCGCAGTTTAGCGCTCCCCCCGGCAGCCCTCTCGTCCCTCAGACTCTCCGCAAATGGCTCTGTTACTCGCTATACTCGGCTCCAAGCTCGCGCGCTAATGGTCCCGTAATGTGGATCCAATGCCAGCACACCATCCTCTCCTTCTCTCTCTGGATGCCCGTTAAGCTGTTAATTCAGTGCGAGGAGCTTTGCTCTTACCTCCATTCCTCGATTTTGCTTGAACCATTCTTCGTTTTTCTCTCTCTTTCTCTCTCTCTTTTATCGAGACATTTATATAAAATAACGCCAATCGACAACGGCGATATGGCGGCTGGGGTAGGGAGGAGCGAGGCCGTCGGCTACCCGTCTCGCTCTCTGAATATGCGATTTATTTCTAAATGGACGTTCGCGCCGATCGGTCAGACGAGAGCATTATCGGAGCGCCGGAGTCTAGTGGCGATTTATCGAGCTGGCGCGCGGGTCAAAAAAAAGCGGCCTGAATAATATCTCCGGGCGTTTCAGCGTTAAAAAGTTAATGCGAACTAATGGCGTAGGTAGAGAGAGAGCTCGGCGACGAGAATCGCACACGTCGAGGCTTTCGATAATTCGCGTGTACATTACCGCGGGCGCCGGCTTGTGCGCCCACGTCAATTAACTAAATGAACTCGCGATTACGGCGAGACGGAGAGATACGGATAGGGGGGGGAGAGAGAGAGATGGCGTATAGAGATTGGCCCGGGCTCTATATCGGCTCTCTATATACGCGGAGTTTCGGCACGCGCGCAATCCGCTGAAATAACGGCCCCTCCGCCGGCCGAAGAAAAAGAAAAGGAAAGAATAGGAAGGGATCGGCCATTAGAGGCGAAGAAGAAGGGGGCGGACCAGGGGCAAGGCTCCCTCGCGTTCCTACAGACGGAGGGACTTAATTGCCACTAATAACCGGTCGGAATCTGACCTACTTTGTGGGTGGAGGAGAGGGCGCGCTCGGATAGTAGGTCCGCTGCGCCGGCTGCTGCTGCTTCGGCCCCCCCTGAAGAAATTATACGTCAAATTCGAGCCCGCGGGGGCCACACGTACGGATCTCTCTCTCTCTCCCTCTCTGTTCGGGCGTTTAATCTCGGGCACATATGCCGGGGCATTACGGGCCAAGAGGGAGGGAGTGAGCTCCCACCCGCCATCGGCCGCGATATTCCAAAAGCCTGGCTCGCAGCCAGACCCAGCTAGCTTGGCTATCCGACCCTATCATCCTCTGGGGGATTCCGTGTCAAGTGCACCAGCGAAAAATGGAAATCCTGTCCGGCCTCTGCTAACGCGCGGCTGCCCAACGGGAGAGAGAGCCTGTGCAAAATGTTTAGACTTTGCTCGAGTTTATTGGCTGCGTGGATGCGGGGGCTATATTTTGACCGCCGCTCTCTTGGCTATTCTCTTTCTCTTTTTTTTTTGTTGCTTTCGTCCTTTTTTTCCTGGGGGGCTTTGGGCGTTTTCATCTCTATATACCTTGGGTTTCGCATATTTTTTTTCTCGGACCCATGTTCCAGCGTGTAATTTCGAATGCCAATATGTAGGCCAGCTGATTTAGTTTGATTTCATAATGTCGACGTAAGCCCCGGGGCCCTGGGAACTGATGGATCATTCGCGATTAAAGTTGGAAAATCATTCGGAGTGATATGTAGTTGTTTGAGCAAGCGCAATAACGACCTTTGCGCCCCTCGCGAGTAAAATATAATGCCGTTGATACATATATTTCCCCGACATAGTATATATGGGGGGGGGGAGGTCTAAGCGTTTAGACCCACACTTGCACTCGCGTGGCGTGTGTTTAATCAATAATTCCTTGCGTTACACCAACCTGTGCGCGCCTGTGCGCTCGAGAGAGAGAGGGTACAAGCGAACGTGTGTACTCAATCAAGCACACAGCCTGCGTTTAGCTGAAACGCACACGTTGCCCAGAAAGTGAAAGAGAGAAAGGGGGAGCAGGTGGAGTCTGGGTTATCCGAAAGTTATAAAATAGGATATACGAGGCTTATACCTGGTGGCGCTTGGAAAATCGACAGGTTCTTCGCCATAAAGACGTGGTTCTCGGAGGAGCGGCTGTTCACCTACGGCTCGCCCGAGCGCAACGAGTTGAACAAGGTCGGCCACTACACGCAGATGGTCTGGGCGACGACCCACCACGTCGGCTGCGGCTGGGCGCAGTGCGACGGGCAGCGCGGGCCACGGGGCATACCCTACTTCAGCTACGTCTGCAACTACTGCCCGGCGTAAGTAACAGCTTGGGCTATTCAAACTCTAATACACAGCTCCATTTCATCTCGGCGATCCATTATATACTCGCGCGCGCACTCGCCCTCCCCCTTCTATAGCCACATCTCACTCCGACCGCCACCATGCCCCATCCACTACAGTTGATTTGCCTGTTTGACTTTACCTCTACGACGGATCATGAACGGACTGTGTATACACATGTACGCATGTACACAAATACAGGCGAGGCGGTTTGTTTACGCGTCGACGCTATTCGAATGTCTTTAGCTTCGAATCAATTGATTAACAATCAGTTTGCTTTAATGATTTTGTCCCGCTGGGGGATTATAGGGTTTTTCGGGTTGTTAGAGAGGAGGCGCTTCGTCGAATGGGCAATTTGCATGCGTATGGTAATGATTTTTCGACGGATTTTCCGGCTCTCATTTCGGAAATTTTGAAATAACCGGCGGAATAAAAAGTAATTGGAAAACTTTACAATCGATGGCAATACGTAAATTGCTGATACTACAACAGTGGCAATTTGTTGTACGCGCGCGTGTTTTCGTTTTTATTTTTTTTTATATTTTGGATAACTGTCGATCTGATCACGATGAAATATCATGCAAAATATAAAGTTTCATGCGAGAACGAGGCTGGAGCGAAAGAGCGAGGATAAATTAATGGCTGATGGGTTATTTGATACAGTGGTACATGAATTGATAAATTTTTTTGAATGGCACGCTTTGATCTTTTTTTACAATTTGCGAAAATTGAAAAAAAAATCGAAGACAAAAGCTCTTTTCTCCTCTCGACGTGCTTTTTTTGGGGGGGAGAGAGTTTTATGTTGGATATCAAAAAGTTACGAGCATTCGCACATACTTCGTTTGTGAACTGTCCGTGTTATATGAAATAATGGACATAAATAAAATTGGCAGAGTGAAATGTTGTGTGTTTTTCGTTTAAACAAACGCGATATCTTGTACAGATTAAATATGTATGTATTTTTATGCGTTCACTGTAAATTACAAAAAGCACAAGAGAGTATTTTTTTACCTTTTTTTTTGTAATAAAAGTTTAAATAATGTTGTTGAACGATTTTACAATTTTAACGTATTTCATTAAAATTAATTAAAAACTTTGCCTCCTCTTCAAAAGCATTTATTAACCTAATTTCCACGTATTAAATTAATAACAAGGTGCATTACGCTACAAAAGTAAGAAGTATTATTCAGCAAAACGAAACAACACACACAACATTATTTTATTAACTTTTCTGCAAACGACCCTTGAAACGCGCCTTTTACAATGCGAGCCATGAAAAAAAAAAAAATAATAATCCTTTTCCATCGCTTCGTAAATTAATTAAAAACCTTTTTAACCGGGCAACCGTCAAATGCAGCACAGTTTTAATACAATATCTCACAAAGATGCGGACGGACAGAGAACATAGGCCAAAAAGCTTTAATCCTAGAAATTTTCATGCTGCAAGCTCGAAGCTTAACCCGTAATCCGGCAATCGGGGCGAGAGAGTCTTCCGCGTAAAACGCGACTCTGCACGCACTCGCCGACAAATCAGACCGCAGCTTTCGCTTATCGACGTATCCCGGCGCCGAGCAGAAACCAGCGCGGATCTGTTCGCCGCCGCAGGAGCTCACTGCAGCGTGATTCCCTCGCAAGCCTCGTCGCGGTCCATCGGCAACTACTCGATCCTCCCGCAAATCCCCATCAATCAGCACACACAGAGACAGTGAGAGGGAGAGACACGCTAACACACACACTGACATGCAGACAGAGACATATGTGTAATGTGAGTTACAAGTGACGGTAGCGTGGAGACGATTGTGTTGTTGGGCTTTCAGCGGGAACCGGGAGGACCGCCTGTCCGAGCCGTACCTCGCCGGTGAGAGTTGCTCGAGCTGCCGCGATCACTGTAGCCTCGGCAAGCTCTGCAAGAACGCGTGCCCTTGGGCCGACCTCTGGGCCAATTGCCAGGAGCTCAGAGCCACGTGGCCCGGCTGGCTCTGCGACTCGGACACCGAGCAGGGCCGCGAGCGGCGCAAGTTCTGCCGAGCCACCTGCTCCTGCGACGGCAAGATCATCTGAGCTAATGCCGCTCCCACTCTCTCTCTCTCTCTCTCTCTCTTTCCTCCCTCTCTCTCTCTCTCTTGCCCTCTCTACAGCCGATGACGGCTGCAGCTCCCTTTATCCGGCCCAAGATAACCTCCATATCCTTAGATGTACATAAGCGATCATTATCAGTCTGTCTAGCCCTCCTTCAGCCGGCTCTTTACATTTTACCTCACCCGACCCACCCCCCAATCTCCTATGATTCCGTAATTTTTCTTTCACCACTCCAATGTCCACATTGATCAGGATTCGTGCGTGACCGTGTGACCCAATACAAGTGCAGCGCTCGAGAGACACACACACCCCCGTTGCTCCGAAACCTGCGTTCGACTATTCTTCCCCATCCCCCTAAAAAATATCCACGCCGACGAGTGCATCGGCCAAACGTCAGTGTATTCTTGTATTGTAACCAATCGATCACTCGCGAATTACAAATAACATGCCCCCTCTTTATTCTCCCTCACTCTCCCGCCAGACCCCCTCAGCAGCTGTGAAAGATATTCTGTATAATTGTATAATGTATAATTGTTATTATTACTATTACTACGAAAGAAAAGAAAACAAACAAACGACAAAAGAGAAATTTGAAAGTTCTTAAAATAAATCAGCGAGAAAAAACGTCTTGGAACAAGCAAGCTCGTCTCGCTCATTTCTTCATCCCACCCCTCGCACCCTCCACGTCTCCCGTTCCCGTTTCCTGTCACACGTGACCCTCTTCCGAGCGCATATACGTATATATCTATACGTTTGTATCTATACATATATCGAGGTTATACAAGAGAGACAGGTCTCCGTTGACAAACCGAGAGATGTGCCAGGACAGAGAGGGAGGGAGCGTCCCGATAATCACGCGGCTCTCGCCGCTTAACGAACGGATTCCCCGGGATTGTTCCCACACGTAGATATACATATACATAGAGGGATATAAAGCCGGGACGCGCGCTCGCGCTGGTACGAGGGAAAGACGACACCGCGATCCGCCCCCTTCCTGCGCTATTTGCGCAACCGCTTCCTTGACCCTTGCCGCAACGACGCGGTTATACATACGGCCTTCTATATACGCAGGGGCCTCTATCACCTTGTACGGGGGTTAAAGGCCGAGCAGAGGGCGCATTTTGAATGTTTCTTTTGGTGACCGGACGTAAAGCCCGTTGTGTCTCGCGAGATCCGCGGAAGTCGTGACATTTGCATGCGAATGCCTATCTTATTATAATTTGTTTTTTTTATGTCTAGTTTCCTCTGCATAAATGTGAACGTTTAACCGACACGTGCGCTCGTGGAAAGATTGAATGATCGATACTCTCCGTATAGCGCTGTAAGCGAGCATCCTTAACTGGATTACAAACAAGATTCTATTATGCGAGGCTAAGCAAATTCGAAGGGTAATGAATTTTTCGACGGGTTTTAAGAGACCAGGAGGCGAAAGAGAGATAGAGAGAGAGTCGTTGGAGTGGATGATGCAAAAGTGCTTTTAGTCTTTCGAAATTTCTTTAAGGAATATTGAAAATTACTTTGATATAACCTAAGGGGTATAAAGAGAGATGGAGGAATGCTCGTGCTTTTAAAGGGTTACCGCATTCTTTTGGCGCAGCTTGCGCAAGCTCTCTCTCTCTCACTTTTGTGCTTATGCGCGCGGAAAGAGAAAGGCCGGAGAAGGGAAGCCTGAAAGCCTCTTCATTTTGGACATTAAAGCATTTACCCACTTGCGTGTGCTTCGGTAAAACCGCATGAATATTTCATTTGATTGTAACAACGTTAAATCCCCCCCCCCCGTGCCATCCCTGCTCTCGTCCCCCCTCCACCACTAAATCGCTTTTCTCAACTTCATAAAGCGAGTTAACATCCGCCGAGCGGTTGGCAAAATGAAAAGTTTGCCCCGCGCGCGCGCGCGTATGCGGCTATAGCTATGGCTACTGCTAGTACCACCACTAGCGGGAAGGGCACTTGTGAAAAACAAAGTTGAAACGCCTCGGTCGTGTGCGTATATAGCATAAGCTCGCGCGCGCGCGCCTGTCCTCTCTTTGTCCCGCGACGATAACGGATCCTTGGCATTTCAGCGCGCATATTTCTTTGCCGTGTGTACACGCTTTCTGTGTGTGTGTGTGTGTTGACGTCGGCGGCGGCGGCGGCGTTGGTGGCAAAAATAAAGTAAGCAGAATTTGACATCGGAAAAAGGCCCTTTACCTCCTGGGACAGCAATTTCCATTACAAAAACCCCGGGAGTTCCTAGTCTCCGGCGCTAGCTCAAGAATTTCACGTCGAAATAACGGCTCGTGTATATACGCTTGTCGGCGAGCAGGAGGAGGGCGGTGGTGACGGAGGAGGGAAGGCACAAAAAGCACCAGAAGCCCGGGTCGACGAAAAATTTTTTCCCGAACATGCGCCGGCTGAGTCGCGGGATACGGGTCTACACGTACGTAGCTACAACGCTGGCCTCGCGAGAGACTAGGGCAAACAGAGATATTACATTCCTGCAACAGGAGTAGCAGCGGTATAGAGCAGCAGCGAGGATGTGCTCGAGTCGGGAGAGTATAGGAGAGCAAGCTCGTGTCAGTTCGCTCGGCGCATTTTTCCCAAAATTGACGCTGCTGAAGAAAGGGGGAGGTTGTACAGGAGACACGCGCAATTTCTCCGACGTTTCTGCCCCGGAATCCCCATTTTTTCGGCCGCGGCACGCATATATAGAACGCGTGGAGCCCGTTTCAAGCTCTCTCGCCGGAGTAGCGCGTCGTCACTCGAACGAACAAAGCCCTCTGAGTTCTGAGAGAGAGAGAGTGGCGTACATAGTCGCGCGGCGAGATCTCAAGCATAGCCATGCATATTCGGATTCGCGCGTTGAGAAATGCCGGGCTGTCGCGTCTGAGGATTCGTCACACCGCTATATGCACAGGCGTGCGTGCGTGGCGGGGCTGGAGAAATGCCGGGGCTCCATGGAGCAGCAGGCGCTAATGGACTTTCGGCGGGCAGGGAGATATGCGCGACGCGGCTTCTCTTTTAGCGATTGTTTGAGCTCCCCCCCCCCCCTGTCGTCGGTATGCGAGCGTGATTGCGAAGCGCGCGGCATTGACGAGCGACGCTGACGGGCGCGCTCAATGCGCCCGGATGAGCGCGCTCCGCCCAAACGCATACACGCGCGCATCTATGTCCTCTGCCAAGTGCTACATCGACCCTCTCTGTCTCTCTTGCTCGATGTTTATTGGGTTTTGCCGGTGGGGGATTATGTGCGCCAGACGAGCCGATGACGAGTCGCACAAAAGCGCGTGGATTTTTTTAAAGAGACGCCAACAAACCGTTTCTATTCTCTGATGGCCCTTTTTTTTTGTAGAAACAGAGACTTTCCGCCTCTCACTCTATCTCCCGCTATTGGATACTTTTTTTTTCGCTGCTCTTTGACGTGTATCGACTTTTTTTCAAAGGGCTGAAGTGGTTTTCCCCGCGAATAAAAGGCGATTAGTATTGACAAAGAATTTTGCACTTTTTCCAGGAAGAGCGAAGTGGGGAAGGGGGTGGAGGGCTACCTATACGCGACGCTTTTCTAATTGGACGGCCCGTGTGAAGCTCGTATAAACTGATAGCAGCTGGAAAAATAAAATTTAAAAAAAACAAAGAAAAACAACAACAAAAACAGGTGTTTTATTTCGAAAAGGTTACAGGGCAAACCGTCGGGCTTTCCCGTCATCGTAAATCGATACTGCGAATAATTGAAAATCGTTCAATTTTGTTTTTGCCGAATAAAATACGCGTACTCGTCAACGCGTATACGTATTATACCGAGATCAATAATCCGCGAGGCATTAAAAAAAATAATAGCCTATGCATATATTTTCCATTCGCGCGGGTATGAAAAACAGTCGAGCTCTCGTTTCGTGCTTCCCGAGGGACCATAAAGCCTCTTTCTCTCTCTCTCTCTCGCGTATACGTTCTCGATTTTCAATTTTTCCCCGTAAGCTGTTGGCTTTGTCGTTCGACCGCTGCTGTTGGCCGGTGTCTCAGCCATCAAATCGCAATATCTTAAGCGTTTGCGCAGGAGCTACGTAGTCTAATGTCTTTCCGAGAGCTTTCTTTTATATAGCACGCTCTCTCTCTCAATTTTCCACGTGGCCCCGCACATATCCGGCCACCGCGACTAATGCGAGAAAAACAGCAGCCTCGGGACACTGGCAAAGCGACTGCTGCTACGTTAGAAGAGGCGCTTCTCCCAAGCTCCGCAGGTATATTTTTAATCTCGGCCCTAGATAAGAGCGCTCGTGCCGGAAAAAACAAACAAGAGGGAGAGCGAGAGAGAGAACAGAAGCGCCGGAGCTTCTTGACACGGGCTATTGCGATGACAAGCGCAGCTTGCACTTGGGAATTAAGGATAGCGTCTTATCCCCCTAGCCGCACCTCTCCCTCTTCTCTTCCACCTCAGTCTCATTCCCTTGTTTCTGCATTTCACTTCCCCCACCCCTTCCCCCTACCACCTGACTTTATGCTCTTGCGCGCTCTACTCTCCATCATCCCCCTTACTCCGGCATTTTTTACCTTTTTTTTCGTACTTTCGTTCTCTCGACCGCCCCCTCCCCCACTTCCCCCCTCCTATCTTCCCTATTTAACCAGAGCGTTGTTCTCTCTGTCTCTTGGCTCTGTTTTTTTCATCGCGCCGCTTCTTTATTTTCTGCGCCGCGAGCCCGCGAGTAGAATGCCGCTGTTCCTGCGTTACCGCGCTAAGAAAAATATTTGCATTTGTAAGAAGTTTATCTCTCGACGTCTTCCTTCCCACCGTCCCCCTCTTACTTTTCCTAATATTCACGTTCGTGCCTTTGTTTTATTTTTCATTCGCTAATTACATCCAGCCTGCCAGGCTCTAACCGCGGCAAACAGATTATCACCTTTATATTATTATTCATTAGCGCAAGCGACGAGGAGTCGTGTTTTTTTCTCTCTTTTTTTTTTTAATTTTTCATTGTAGCCTCGAGAATGAGAGAAAAAAGAAATACGAGCCGTCCCGGTGACTTTATTACATCGTGTCGTAGTGGTAGAGGATGAGAAAAAGAGAGAAAGAGGATGGGGTTGGGGGGGGGGAGCTTAAAGCAGGCCGCGCTTATTAAGGCGTGTCCAAACACACGGTGTACGACGGAGCTTGCAAGGGAGGCTTGATAATTAAATGAAAGCCGGATAATTGCCGCGCGGCGGTCGCTTTGGTTTCTCGCGCGGATTTCCGCGCGAGCACACTCTCGCCGTCTCTCTCTCTCTCTCTCGCTTGGGCTCTATTTGTTCGGTCTCCGCTTTAATCCGAGTCGAGGTGAAAAATTGTCAGGAGCTTAATGATCTGCGGGGCCTTGCTTAACGGTCAGAACAGCTGTTGTATAACCTATAATGCAAATGAAATGATCTATTTCTACGAGGGGCCGAGAGAAGGAGAGAAGGGGCGGGCTTTTAAAATTTATGCTGATTGCAGCGACCCCCCCCCCTGTAGGCGTAAAGGGCGTGCGCGCTACGACCGCCCCCCTCCCTCTGATCCTCCCCCCCCCGTAATGCGCCCCAAAATTGCGTCCTCCTCATCTAGTAATCCGACCAAGCTCAGCTACCTTTGGTATTGCCTCTGGTTTTAGCTTAAGCTGCGAGCTTCGGCACGTATTTCAATATTTATTACGGCCTATACGCGATTACGAGACCTGTATTAGCGCGCAAGTGTGCGCATAGACGGAATAGCGCATGTAAAAACTATTACAAAATGAGAGATATGAGAGGGGCAAGTTATTCATTTTAATGCTAATCTGTTTGCGCGCTTCATTTGCCCGGGCGTGTTATATATCGGCGGGAATCCCCGGGTATTTCCGCTGATAATTGAACGCGTGTATTCCGGTATGTACGCCGTGCGCTCTTGGCTCTACACTTTCACGCAATAGCGTCGGCGGTTTTACAACGTTCTCACGCACACGCGCGCGCACGAACACGCATACCTTGCCGAGCTAATTACGCAAATGTATTTTCGTAAGCCTTTTGACCTCAGGCTGTGCACCTGAGGGAAGAGGGCACGGGGTTTTAGTAGGAGGGTTAAAAATGCAAAATTCAAGAGAGAGAGTGAGACTTGACAATTTCAGGCGCGCGTACGCTATACATGCTGCTGTTGCTGCTCTTGCTACAACGTCTCGCAGCGCGAAATAATAACTTAAATATGTTACACGGGACGTTCCACGGGTGATTCTTCAGCGTGCCACGCTATTATGTAGATGTACATAGAAAGAAGCTCGGAAAAATGGGAAGAGGATGTGGAAGCCAAAAAAAAAAAGACATTTCTAATTAAAACAAAGATATTTCAGTGCCGCTGCAAAACATAGGGATTTCCTTTATATGCCCGGGACCACTGCGTGGTTGCAAAAAAAAAAAAATTTAAAATAATAAAAATAAAAGAAAACAATAGGGAGGCGAGAAAAAATGAGCGAGAGAGGGGAGGGAGTCGGGTAAAGCCGACAAAAAAGAGCCGAAAATTTTTACACGGCTTTCGCGTTAGCCCCGGGGCTTTTCTGTCTCGTTACCCCCGAGGGAGCAAAGCTTGCGTCTACGGGGGCTGGGTGTGCGTTCCAGGCCCCCGTCCCATATCTCAATGTGCTCGCTGTTACGCGCGGGGGGGGGGTGGCTAGAGAGGGTGGTTTGGGTGGTGTATGGGAGGAAGAGGACGAGAAAATTCGCGTGCGCTAGCAGGGGAGAGAGTGTGTGTATGGCTCGGAACAAGGCAATTTACGAGGACGGCTAATTACGTAAGGCGCGCCACCGCGAACCGCGGGCGCTCTCCGCCGCGTGTACCACCGGCTCTCGAAGAATAATTCGTCGGGATTTTACTTGTGCTGCGTGGCGCGTTCGGCTGGCACAGCATTCCCTCCTTGCAGTCTGCCTGCAGCTTGTTTTTAATGAAATTTGTCAGTCTCGCGCGCGTCGCACCTTGTTGTTGTTTTTTTCTCTCCTCGTCGCGCGCTCTTTAGTCGCTGATTATATTGCGAGGTGTATACAGCTATACGTATAGCTATAGCTGACGCTGTAGCGTTTTTCACACCCGCCGGCGGGCTCGGCGAGGGGGATATTAATTACCACTCGCTTGCTCGTTGGGGGTAAGCGTATAAAGCTCGGGCATATTTCTCGATGCTCGGAGCAGAAGCAAGGCGAGGGGGAGGAAGTGCAGGGGATGCTCGGTTCGACGCGCCGAATCCACGCACTCGCACGCGAGAGAGCCGGGATTATTAATAAATAACGCGCGGTAAAGCTGGTAAGCGAAAACGCCTGCACGAGGCCGGAGCGGGAAAATTACAAAATGTGCAACGACGACATATACTAGACGGAGCATGTCGAGTGAGCGAGAAAGAGAGGCTAGCGAGGGGGGGGTATGATGATATTAATAATATTTGCCCATGCGGCTGCAGCCGCTAATGCGGGGGGCGCGTGAGCACGCGAGAATGGAGTGCGCGACACATTGGCTTTCTCAAGGGGGGGGGGGGTAGGAGGGTACGAAAATGAATTTTAATTCGGCAGGCATGCGCGTGCACGCGTGCCCCTCCCACTACGTCGTACTGCCGAATTATTTTCGCTTTATGCTCGGCTAAATTAATTTCAACTCCCGCGCACAGCCCTCCATTCAAGCCGCTCTCGCTCTCGTCCGAACGTTTCGGCTGTAGGGAACGACTGCGGGGTTAATTTTAAAGAAATTTTCATTTTACGCGGGGGATTTCCGGGCGGGATAGCGAGCGAATCACTGTTATGATAATCCATTTTTCGGTGAGCATTACGGGAGCGTACCTCCTCGCTGCTCGTGCTGCGCTCTCTTAATCGGCCACGCTTCATTGTATACCGCGAAAGTATTAGCGGTACAACCTACTTTCACCACCTGCCGAAGCTCGCAGTTGATTAGGTGATTAGGCGTTACGCTGCCCGACAGCGCTTTATTCCACGTGTATTAATTCCGTTATTACTCGGTAGCTGCGGATGTTCGGTATTATACTCGGCCAAAAGAAAGTATCTTATTAGCTACCACTGCAGGCTTGTCTTACGTCACGGATTACACATTAATAAAAGCAAGAACGAAACGAAGAAAATTCACGTCTGTCTGCGAGTATACAAGCATCCGTGTAATAATTTAATGGCGCACAGAGGAGCTCTCGTCATGAAATACGAATAAACGGAAACGACATCAGGAGAGCGAGGAAGAGAGAAAGAGAGGAAGGTGGAAACGCTCGCTGAATAGCAGAGGATCTTATAAGCCGGAGGGCATCTTTACCTTACACGAGCAGACGAACGAAGTCGAATAACGTGATCGTTCAGTAGCGTAACGTAGGGAGTAGGCGCTTTAGCATTACCGTCAATCCGATTGCAGCTCGGTGCAAAGGTGCTTCCCCCCCCCCTCCTTTTCCGCTTTGCCGAGCCGACGACTTCTCAATGGTACGTAAGGAGACTCTGCGGTGCAATTTCATCGCGAAATTGGCTCGATCGGTTTGCCCCTCCTCTTTGTTTCGTACGGCAGGGCTCTCTTTGCACGCAGTTTTAAAAAGCGTTGGAAAAATCGTGAAAGCCCGGGGATCGACGATAGGGGAGGGCAGTAGGGGCTGGAAGATTTAAGCCGCGGATATACACGGGAATTCGTTTAGGTCCACGCGGACGCGCGGCTGCGACGTTTACAGGATATAGGCGAGGCAGTCGCGAGCGCGGGACGATTAAAAGTTTTAGCGATAGCCGTCAATCACTCCCCGGCTCGCTACTGCTGTATATACACCGCTCACGCCTGGCGTACGCGTCTGTGCTGTCCATCTTTTTACCATTCGCCGTCGATAATTGCGCCGAGCGGAAAGCAATATTGACGAATGGGGAGGGGGGGGCTGTATCACGCGCTTGAATCGATACCGATTTCTCTTGTTTCAGATTGGATTAATAATAATTCACAGAAATCGGGGCACAAGGTTTGTCTTCTCGACAAAGGACCGCTGCTTGTTTTTTCTGGGTCGGTATGCACGGCCAGAGGCGAATCCGGCTTAATATCGGATCAAAGCAGACGTAATAACAGCTGGAAAATTCGCGAAACGATGATATTTGAAAAGTTGGCCCTTTCAGGCGGCAGCTAAGGCTTTCGACTCCTTCATCCCCTCTGACCCCGCGCAGTCGTGCTCCTTTTATTTCCCTCTCTCTTCCATTCTCCTTTCTGCCTGACATAGTTTCTCCAGAGAGAGTGAGAGGGGGGGGGGAGACGTCGGTCTTCTGATATTTCGCGTTAATCCGTCCGCGTTGAAATCTTAAATGACGTTCTCTCAAAGGTATGGCAGGAGGAAACGTCAGCTCTCCCTCGCTCTCGATCCTTTGTCGTACCGACTTCCTCTCCCACCTTCGCGCTTAAGCCCAGAGAGTCGGTATATACGTATATATTCCAAGGCCAGCGGTTGAAAAAGGTACTTTTTTACATTTACCCGGGCCTGGGCTCGAGCCGGAGTTTTAATTACTCGCCGTTAGCCGCGATTTTCCCCTCTTTTTTCGCCTCGAATAATCCGTCAAAAAAATTCGACGGGTTATCCAACAAAGGACCGTAATAAAATAAAACCAGTAGGTAAACACGGAGCGTCTGCCTTCTGTCCCGGCCGCGGGGCGCTCTTTTTTTTCAAATTGCCCCGCAGAGTCGTCGGAAGCGCCGGGCCGTGAAAAACCAACCGGATACGTATATAAATAAATTAATCGATCAATCAATCCCGGCGCGTCGCAGTCCCTCTGCACTGGCCATGTAACTCCGTGGACAGCCTCGACGTATATATACGCGTACGCCGCAAAAATTGGAAAACGACAAAACGAATTTCAAGCGCGCAGCCGCGACAATTATAGCCCGGTGTACGCCGCGCTACGAGCAACCGTAGTACATATATACATATAGCCGTTCGCGCACGCACGGGAAAGAGACGAAGCCAACACGGGCAATTCGTGAGCGGGGCAGGGGGACGGAAGTACATCCTTCCCCCAGCGGGAGCCGAGGAGACAAAGAGAGAGAGGCCCGTCGGACACAGCGTATATACTGCTATATCTACGCTGCCCTCCTCCTCCCCCCGTGGCTGCTTGTCGGGAGGAGGCGCGCCTGCGCGAGAGGGGAGGATGTGGTCGTCCTCCCCCTACGCTGGCATAGCCGCACCGCGCTTGACTTTCGGTATACGGCCCTCGCGAGTGGACTCGCGTGTCGCCGTCCGTTGGCCGTTTTCTCTCTCTCTCTCTCTCTCTCTCTCTCTCACGTTCGCTCTGGAACAACAGGTAGACACTTACCGGCGCACACTATCGTATATATCTTGCGCCGAGCGGGAGCAAGGACGAAGCGTATAACGCTTTTCTCTCTCTCGGCTCTATACTGCTGCTACTCCAGTGTGGCCATGTATATGTATAAATGGGGAAATGCAATGGGACTGGGATGAATTAAAACCCGTGCGGGAGTATGGGCAAGAGAGCGGAGAGAGAAAGGGAGCGCACTCGCTCGTGACGATTCTTTCCCTCTTTCATGGAATGCTTGTCATATTTTGGATTTCAAGCCCTCCTCCCCCCCCCCCCATCTCACTGTCTATCTATTTCGCCGCAGTTTTTCGTCTTCTTTTTATATATGCCTGCGGCTCGTTTGCTTTCTTTGTCTTTTCAACTCCCGCAGTTAATATTTTAGTTTTGTTTTTTAATTGCGAATTGTTTTTTCTTCTCCACCCTCGCTTTTTTTTTTACTTCTTTTTCATTGTTTTTTTTTTTGCCGCGTTAATTCCATTGTGAGTGTCTTATTGTTGGGGCGAAACCGTAGCTTGCAGCGCACTCGAGCTAAATTTCTGAAAGAGCTTTCTTTAATGCCGAAGACAATGGACGAAAAACAATGTGCATCGCGAGATTAAGCTAAATTATGATGTTTTCCGCCAAGAGAGAAAGAGAGAGATGCGCAAGAAAAGTCACTGGTGGGGATAAAGCGAGTCTTATAAAAATACACTATAGCGCCGGGTAGGGGGTAATCCGCTGAAGTAATTATTGCGGCGCGTTAAAGAAAAAAGGTCCTTGGAAATTGATATGAAAATAGAACGGATTTAATAAAGTTTTTGCGCCGCTTATACGAATAAATCTGAAGGCAAAGAAGGTGACGGGGGCGAAGGGTGGGGGGGGGGGGCGGAGTAAGCGGTTGCTGCGGGACCGTAAAAAGCCGAGCTTAAATCAAGGCGATTTAAGCACCCGCGTGTATATAGAGCCTCCGCAGGCCCTTCTGTATTCTCCGTGCAAAATATCGTTAAAGTATCATATAAAAGCTTTTTATCACGGCCGCAACACGTAGCGCCGAGCGAGCTCGATGGAGTTCTCTATCTTTCTCTTTCTCTCTCCGAAAGAGCCAAATGAAAATAAAGTGACGTAACTGGATTAGTCGCACACGACGGCACTTAAAACCGCCACGGCTCTCCGAGTCCACAAATCACAAAAAGATTCGGCCCGTAATTATGGCGTCTGCTCTCCGGCGAACTAACGACGAAGAGCAAAACGAGGGGGAAAAAAAACTCGACTGTGTATAGTCCAAAGAAGAAGGGAGAAAAGAAGAGAGAGGGAAGGGGGGTGGGTGGGGAGGAGGAGCAGGGAGCAGCCGGTGCACAGGTAAAAGTGTCTATATAGCTGCGAGCGGTATACGTTCGAGAGGGAAAGGGAAGGAGGCGGGGAGAGAGAGAGAGAGCGCGCGAGCGGAAGAGAGCAAAAGAGATATAGAGAGCGAGTGAGAACGAGGGCCCGGACTGAGGATATGTAAAAATGTGCGGGGCCTGCTCGCTTGCTACTCTTGCATGCACGCTATTGGGAGAGAGAGATAGTTGGTTGGGGAGGGGGGGGGGAGAGGAGCCGGTCAGCTGTGGCACGTCCACGCAGCATTGGCTCTCTCTCTGCAGTCCGATGCGTGTGACGGGCGCGAACGTACATACGGGCTCTCGCGACTACAACCAGACAGACTCTCCCTGGATTTTTCTCTCTCGACTCCAATTCGACGTTTTTCTACCCGTCAACGCGTTGTCCGCGAGTCAGTGAACTGAGAGAAAGAGAGGGACCTTGGCTATAGATTTTATACAGAGCTGGAAAAAGGCCTGCGCGTTGAAAAATCGCAGCAACTCTGTGTATGCGTGCGTGTCTATGTGTGCCTGTGTGAGTGTTGTGGTTTAAAAACTCAGTGTACTTCGACACCTCGGTTTCCGCTTTTCGAATTTCAATAGCGAGATACAGAAAAGAAAAAAAAAAGATCGACGCGTCGGTGCTAGTTTCTCCGTGACATTATACCGCGTGTCACAGTCGCTGTGCGCAGTTGATAAGAATGAAAAATACGTCTAGTTAAATGTCGAAGTAAAACAGTTATTTTCGTCAGCGCTACAAGTCAGTTGGCCGATAAGTCGGTTGACCGCGTACAGTACGTGCGCGAGCAAAAGACCGCGTGGGGCGCATCGTTAACCTTCGGCACCCCCAACCTTGGTACAACGTGGGACCTGCAAAGACAGGGGCAATAACAAGCCCGCAGCTATTAAGCCTTACACCTTACGTGAGCGGTGGTGCTGCACCTTGCAATGCACACATAGGCCTGGGAAAGTCAAAGTAGGCGGGCTACGCACGTCAGCTGCGGCGTTTATATATTTCGACTTTTCTCACGGTTTTGTGCCACGCGCCGGTGCATCCGCGCTCATGCACGGCCAATCCAACTGCAGACGCTGCTGTTGCTGTCGTGAAAGCGCAAAGTAGGGAGAGAGAGAGTATATCCGATCGAGAGCGGAAACGAAGCGATTGTGTTCGACGCTGTGAAGTCGGGGGGAGAAAAAAAGTGAGAGGATACCTCCCGATCGATCTACCACTGTACGTGTGTGCAAAGTGTGTGTGTGGCTGTGTACATCTCCATGGTCGGCGCTTAATTAGAGAAAGCCTATATTAACCGCAAACTGGAGCGTTGCTTTGCAAATAACCGTACTCGGGCTTTAATATCCCGGCCTCAGCATTTTGTTTTTTTATTTCGTCGAACGAGCGTAGACAAGAGATCCCTGTCATCCCGCTGATTTGATCCATAATGGATGTAATCGCAAAGTGCCGCTGGTTTCTCGGTTATTCAGTATTACGTCGATGCCGTGGTTAGGAGCTACCAGGATCGGCCTAGAAAGTTGCCGGAGTAGAGAGAGAGCCGTGGAGGTTATAAGTACGCGGCGTCGCGTACACAGAATTCGGCAGCGATCGGCCGGGGAGACTGAAACTGTGCGCAGGCTATTATTCAAATTAGCCCACTTTCCCTCATTTCTACCCTTCTCGCGCGCTCTCGCTCCTCTCCCTCTTCTTCAGACTCTCCCTCTCCGTCGACAAGTTTACCGAGAGAGAGAGGCACCGAGCGAGTAATGGATTTCGAAATGGGTCAGCTGGATATTTAGCTGCAATTTGCAATTTGCATGTTTTTCATAACTGCCGCGCCGACACTTGTGCCCCCCCTCGTACTTTTCCTCCTAGGCCCCTTGGAAATACGGAATAACTTTGTAGAGCTGCGAGTTTTTGCCGAAGAAGCGGCAAAGTTTTCGAAATGCGCCTCTGTTGGAAGCTCTCGAGCAACCGTCGAGCTCGTGCTCACGGCGACAATGCATATTAGCCGGGTTTCCAAGACAATGCCAGAATCAGATTCAAAGCTGCTCGGGTAAACGCGCGCGACTAAAATGGTGGTAAGCAAGGGTAAAAGGTCGACGAGCCAGTGGGCCCAGGAGGCCCACATAAACTGGGAGCTGAACGAGCGCATAAGCTTGAGCAGCGCGGGCTCGGTGCGCAGCAGAAGGTCGTCGGCGGGCCGCAGTCCGACGCGCCCGGCCTGCAGTCCCGTCAAGCAGACGAGGAACAACAGCAGCAGCCATGCGGAGAAGAAGCCCGAGCTCGCCCCGGGCATGCAGTCGGGCACGCCGGTGCAGCGGCGCTGGAACGCCGCGCAGGACAAGCTGGACCGTACGAACGACGCCCTCGCCCGGCGGCTCGGCGTCATCCAGGAGCTGAACCGCAAGATCCTGGCCAGCCGGGAGAGGACGCTCGAGCGCAAGAGCCGCTGGAAGCCAGCCGAGCCGGCGGACCCACCTGCCAAGCAGAAGCGCAGCAAGCAGGCCCAGCAAGGCTGCCTGGTGGCCGAGCGCAAGCGCGCCCTCGGCGACAAGCTGAGCTTCGAGCGGCGCGCCGGCGGCGAGTGGAGCCTGCCCAAGGAGCAGCTGCTCCTCGAGCGCGGCACCGACGCGGGCCAGTGCACCCTGCTAAGGGCGGATCGCTGCCGGAGCCCAGCCCCCTCGGCGGCATCCTCGCCGCTGCCCCCGGGCTGGGGCGACGAGGCCGAGGAGTCGTCCGCCCAGGAGAAGAGCGTGCTCCGCGAGCTGAACGAGGCGATCGACCGGTTCGAGGAGCAGCAGGAACGCGCCGAGGCCGCGAGCCTCGAGGGCAAGAGCGCCGAGGATGAGCAGGAGATCGAGCCGGAGGAGGAGGGGGAGAAGCCGAAGACGTCGAGTACGCCGAGCTGCCTCGACTCCTCGTGGGATTCGGGCGTCGGGGCTGAGCTGTCGGCCGGGGCTGCGAGCACTGCCCGGGGCACCGGCTGGCTGCGCATCCACACGGGAATCGAGAGCAGCCTCGTCTATCTGACCCAGGAGACCACGGCGGCCGACGTCTGCCGCGACATGCTGCTGTCCGAGAACCTCGCCCTCTTCGTCCAGGTGACAAATTGTTTTATGCCTTATGCATGAGAAGCCCCGGAGCCTCTTAGCACCGCTCCGCCTCTATCTCTCCGCTCCCTTTCCATCCCACATGCACGGCCGGCCCTCTCTTTCTGCAGCATCGAACGCCCCCGGGCTTGTACGGTGCTTTAACCCTCGTGTACTCGTCGCGCGCTCACGCTAGCTTGACGCTTTGTAGAGATCCAAGCCACCCTCGCCTCTCTGCTTTTGTCTCTCTGAGCTTTTGAATTTAACAGCACGGCTTTTCGAGCTTTAATGCTAATGCTATGTGGCTGGTTAGCTTCTTAATGTTTTCCAGCGACATTAACGGACAATCGAATTTTTCTTATTTTTGCTTTGTTTTTTTATGTTTGTTGAAAGGTGGTTACTTTGCTTTTCGAAATTGGTCTATTGAAAGCTCGCGCTTAAAAGTTTTCAATTAGCTTTGACGAGCTTTTAATTTTCAATAGTCGACGTTGTCACTCGGAGATTTATAGGTTTTGAGGATAACCTTTTGCAATGTAAAGTTTTCATTGCAGACGAGACTGTAGTTTTTATTAAACGTTTGATTATTATTTAATGTAAATATAAAAGCGCGACGGTGTTGCTCGTTTAATAAATGCAGCGTTTAAATTGATATTGAATTGTCTTGTTTTTTTTTCTGTAGTCAAAACTGCATGACTCTTTTTTTCTCTATTTTCCAGTTACTTTACCGACTTGATTTTATAATAAAATTCGTTTAATAATCCTTACCCCGGGCATTACGAAAACCGCATCTTATTTAAAATTGCACCCACTGTCGATAGGGTATTATTAACACATTTGAACGGTTAAATGACATCAAATATTAAACATCTGGCGAGGAATTATTTTCGTCAATGGATCAATTTTCCGTTATTCTCAGGTCAGCGTAAAATAGGAAATTAAGAGAAAGACCGAGGCAGACGGCCATTCCGCGTATTTATTGCCGCGTCCTCCATAATCTTATGATAAACTAAAGCTCCTCGATACGTATTATCCCGTGGGCTGCGGCGGCGGTCCAGGGGGTTAGGGAGGGAGGGAGTAAGAAGAGAGTGGGTACAGCGGAGAGCGGCCGTTTATAAGAGATCCGCAGACAGCTGAAAATTGTGTCTTTCGAGCGACTTATATATTTTCGCGCGCATTTTCCTTCTCCATTTCACGTCTGAGAGGAACCGAGTGTGGCCGCGCTCGGGCGAGAGGGGCGGGGGAGAAAGGCAGAGAGAGAGAAAGAGCGGGCAAGAGGAATTTTTCAAAGGATAGACGCGCGAAAATTGTAGCGCTGCCGTAGTACGAGGGGAATCGGTGTGTCTTGCTCGTTTTATTTATTTTCCCTTGCTCCCTCCATCTATCTCTTTCTCTCTTTCACACTCGCGCACAGCTCGGGCCTCGGGGGGGCAATTCGGTTTAACGACCATGTCAAGGTGGCTTCCTCCCTCCCCGCGAAATGAAATGAAAACCAAGAGAATCTTTAGATTTCGAATGTGTATATACCTGTTGCGATTACGAGTACATTTTAATTGAAACGCTCTGCACCTCGAATAAGCCTGCGCCCACAAGGAAAAGTCATCAAGCGCGCTTTTCGCGGCAAAATAGAGGACAAGCGCGTTATAATTATAATTAAAATTTAATATTAATCAAAACCTTAAGAGGGAGAGGGGCACGGGGTAATTTTCGGCAACTATGTCGAGTAGCCGAAATATTAAATTTAAAATAAACACACTGCGCGCATATAAATCATTAATAATGCTCGTTCAGCGTTTATGATAATAATTATAACGGCGATAATTGGAGATTTCGCAGTAACAAACAAAAAACGATCGAATAATCGCCGCTAAGCAAACTGGGCGAGCGACGACGGCTCGTTACGTTTAATTGAAATAATAACAATCCAATCGCAGATCGTATCGCGGAATTCATTATTTACCATCGGCCCATAAATAAGCCGATCCAAAGCGCGCGCTTATAAACAATCATATCCTTACCCCGCCCCCCCCCGAAAATTTTCAAAATTCCAAATATCCACCCGTTTAATTGGTGTAACTAACGCACAACATCCGCTCGTTGATCCCAAATCGATCGAATCAGCATCCAATCGCATATTCATACATATACACCATTCGACAGGCGCGGCTCGAAATACACACCAAATCCGTGGAAAAATAGTTGTCCGGGTGCGCAACTGTTTTGAGAGAATACAAGAACGGCCGGTATATACGCGTTGACGAAGGACTGTTAGCAGGTCCGAGCTGGCAGCTGACGCACCTGTTTGCCTGCGACTCGCGAGCATCTGCTCTCGGACGGGCCGCGCATAACTGTAACAGGTGTTGCGCGCGCTCGCCGCGGCTAAGGCCTCTAACGTTTTCGGGGCAACGGCATCGGCTCCTATCTGCTTTACGATTATCCTCGAGAGAGAGAGAGAAAGAGAGCAGCTGGGTTTTTCTTTCTTCTCTTCGAGAGGCGCGCCAGGACGGTTATACGTCGTCGGAATTATCGGAGAAAAATGGATGTGTATTTGTGAAGAGACAGACGCGCGGAGAGAGCTGCGGAGATGAATTTTCGGATAATGCGATTGTCCGGCTGTCTGCCGCCGGGTAAAATCGGTAATGATCCTATGCGATATTATTCGGGGGAGGAGGACGGGGGGGACAGGGGCCCCGGGGGCGTTGTTGTGAAAGTCACTGGCAATGAAGTTGATTAACTTTTCAATGTGGACGCCAGGCGCGCGTCCAATGAGATTATTCGCGGGGCTGTGAGGAATATAGATATACAGATACACATATATATGTGTATAATACACACATATATACTTTATGTGCAGCCTCGGGCGAATATAAAGTTACGATTGATTTTTCACGGGCTACGGCTGGTTCCAGAGTCAATTTGAGATAGGCTGATTAATGTCTCTCTTTGTTACTCCTGCGTTTCATATCGAGCGCTGAAATTGCGAGAAATTTCAGGCTCCTTGTCATTGTCGATCAGAATGCTGTACAGTGAATTTTGTGAAATTATCAATATGTTATTGTTGGTACTCTTCGGGGGTTAACATGGTTATAACTTGATATTTGACGGACTTGGGTGATATTTAAGCTGGCGTAACAATTGAATTATCAGTACTTATCGAAATGCGCCCAAAGAGCGATTAATATACGGAAAATTGATCCGTTTTTTGGTTTTTTTTTCTTCCTCGATAACGTGCATTACGAAAGTTATTTCCGGGATGTTTCAAATGCGTAAAGTTGGCAAAGGCGTGTACACGCAGCAAGTAGTTTATAATCCACTCAAAATTCCCATCAACTGCATTATTTTTCGAGAACTCGATGAATAGCTAAAAACCGTGAGCTCCTGCTCGCCGTTTCCCAGGCGATCTTTTATTTATTTTTTCCCCCCTCCCCGACGAAGTTTATTCAATTTTTTTTCCTCTCGGCCGGATAACAAACTAATTAGCTGGCATAGCAAAGCGTCAGCGACAACGATAAAAGTCAAACCGTAATAGACCAGACAAATTTTCTCGGAATTTTCATTTGCCACTGTAAATAAAAACGACGGCGAAATAAAAAATACGAAAAGCAAAGAATAATATAACGGTAACGCAAATAAAATACATTAGCAGCCAACGGAATGAAAATTCAAACCTACAAACGACAGGCAGCGAGAAAAATAAAAGAAGGGGGGAAGGGGAGAAAAATAAAAATCGCTGAAAAACTAAGAATCCTCGCTCTCATAAAAACCTTCTGGAACTCCTCGCTTCACAAAGACTTTGGAACTCCGGGCCGAGAGACTTTGACGGGCAAAAAGGCAGCGCGCGCGCGCGGCAGCTCATTTTTCAATTCCGCTCAGCGCCGGGGAAAAATATTCTCGCCTCCGGGAGAACGCGTTTTCTACCGCGCCCTTCCGATAAAAATCACTCTCCCCCCCCTCCTTCACTGCCTTCCCCTTCTACGAGCGGCGAGAGCTGGCACTTGTCGGCCATCGCAATTATCTCAACCGCGGGCTTTTGTATGTACATCTATATACGTATAAAACGTCGCGGAATCGATTATTGTCGGCGGCCGACTTAACGAGAGTCCATTTTGGTGCGCCGCAGGTACAAGCTAACGAAGACAAACAAAGTGGTTTTTTATCTTCGTCGAACACTCTTGCCAATTACCTCCTGCCGCATAAATTTTACACAGATTCTCTTTTTCTTTTTTGGCTTTCTTTAAATTCAAACTTTCAAACTGCTTTGAATAGGAATATATTTGAGACTGGATGGGCGCAAAATTGTCCAGTTTCTTTCCGAGTCAAGAGAGCACTTGTTTGTAAACCTGACAGTCCGTGTAGTTGGGGGAAAAAAACGCGAAGGCAGGTCTGTAAAGGCCGAGCAGCTGTGCAAATGGTAAAGAGAGGCGAGCTGGACTATTTCCCTCGCAACGTACTCGCCAGGAAAATCTCGCTCTTAGCCGAGATCCAGCTGACGTGAAAGGGCCACTTGGTGTGTGTTTCGCGTGCTCCAAGCAGTCTCTCTTTCTCGGGTTTAAATTTAGAAAAAAATTGCTGCCCAGAGATTGGTCGACGTTTAGCGCTGCAATTAACCGTATACTCATTAAACAATAGGCCGCCCCCGCGGAAGAGGCAGTTGCCGGGGCGCGCTTGCGGACTTCCGGAGCTTGTGGGCGTGCGGGCGGGAGAGGAGAAGGTCGCGCGGAAGCAGTGGCCGGCATTTCAATTGCGCGCCACTTCATCGCGAACGCGAGAGAGGGGAAGGCTTTTTAGAACCGCTCGACACGCGAGCAGCGAATAGCTTCTTTTTTTTTCTTTGTTTTTTTGTTGTGTTTTTTTTTGTCTCTTTTTTTGCTGCTGCCTCTTTCTCTCTGTGATACTGAGCTTGGAGCTTTTCTACGGATAATTAGGAGGGTGCAAAGCAAGATAGGCGCGCGCGTTTGTTTCGGATTTCCTAATGATGTTTGCTCGGGAGCTTAGAGTCGCGTATGTATACGGTGCTTGGGTGGTTAGCTTTATGTGTGCGATTACACGCGTGAGAGCCAAATGAAGTGCGTGCAAATATGTTCGGGGATAAAGTAAAAGGACGAGGAATTCGTGGTTGCTCCTACGACAGCTTTTTTCCCTTGGCTTTGCAGCTTCATCCTGGCGTTTCCGCTGGTCTAATGCTCGTGTTTATAGGAATATTAACAGAAATTTGAAAATGTTACCTTAGTGATTAATTATTATTTTATTTATTTTTATTTTTTTTGTAACTACTTTGCAGTAAATGGGCGAACGAAACAAAATGTTATATCGGAATCGTAAAATATCGAATACGAGCGTGTATACTCGTTTTGCGATAAGGTTCGTACATTAGTTGTATAAAGAGCCTGTGTATGGAGCTAATTAAATAATCGGCTTCCAAATAATTGGCTTAATTGCGTTCTCTTTGGACAAACACGTTTGCGCCCCGGAGCGCAGTGAATAACGCCCGGCAAGCTTTTACAGAGATGAACATTTTCAACCGTACTTGCCCAGGTGAAATTTTGATATTTCCGCGCGATAATGTAAAAATAAAAAGTCAACGGAGCGAATTTTCAAGGCTCGGTCGCGGCTTTACATTCCAAGCGGCGAATATTTAAAATTTAACGGAAAACCTCACGCTCATAGTCGAGCGAGGCTCTTTCAAAGCCTCTCCTTCGGCCCCATCCGAAATTTCATTTTAATGTACACATCGACTTTCAACTCGTGCCTCTTATTACCTATTCCGAAAATAATTTATCCGGAAAAATCATATCGAATATATCTCTTGCTTATACGCCGAATTTTCTTACCCCGTCGTATATCGATATTGGCACTGCGCGCACGTGCCTTCCTTGCACTCCTCTACTCCCCTATGTACCCTATATTTCCCTCGTCTCCTCGACGCGCCTTTTTTCAGCTTTTTACACGCGGCTGCTATAGAGAAAAGAAAAGCGAGAATAGCTGTTTTTCCTCTAATTCCAACATTCGCGTTCATTAAATCGTCCAGATATGAGAGAAAGAGAGGAGCGCCTGCTCGCGTTCACACTGAATTTTCCTCGTACAATTCCGATTTCATTCCGCATGTTTATTTTATTTATCGCTCTATACGCGCTCTGTCTCTCGTCAGACCGTGTGCACATCCGCGCCGTCGTTTTAATTAAAATTTCTTAATCCTCTTAGCGTGCATAGCGTCATTTTTTTTTTCAACATCATTCTCGCTGCAATTAAAGTCGAATGAAATAAAACGAAAATTCGTCGCTTGCTCGGCCAGCTACTCAGCTGCTCGCAATAATCCTCTTACCGAAAACAGAGAGGAAAAAGAGAGAATAGAAACACCCTGCCCTTTAAGGGATATAAGTAGGGTGCCAAGTAAAAATCGGCGCCTCGGCGCGCCCTATATAAAAGCTCCACACGTGTGGGGCTTGTTTAAGAGCGAGGCTAAACAATCCCCGCGTCGTCCGCAGCAGCGGGGAGTGCCGGCAAAAGCGCCGGCGGCCCGAGTTTATTGGGCGTCGTATTCACACGCGCGCACGTTCGATTTTTCAGTACGCCGGCGAGCCAGGCCGTAGATTGTCGGGCCGCGAGCGGCCGCTGGAGCTTCAGGAGCAGCTACTGCTCGGGCTTGGCTACCGCGAGCCCACCAGGCGAGCTCGACTTGGACTCGACGCCGAGCTACGACATCTCATCGGATTTCACGTTGGTACGTATATATATATGGCTTTTACACTCTGCCCTTCCTATCCTGCATATCTAGAGGTATAGATGTAGTTACAAGTATACATACGTTTGAAAAACGAAAATACAGACCTTTTTTATGCTTTTTACGGAAGGTTGGAAATATATCGTTGATTTGTGGGTTTTTTCCTTTTACGAATTTGGAAATATCGTCGTTACGTAAGATTTTAGCTAGAGATTTTTCTTGGGAAAATAGCAGATTTCCGTCGCGTCTGTTATTTTAAGAGCTTTAATAAAAGCTCCGCGGTCTTTTTCTCTGATATTTTATTTCTTAATTGTAAATGAAAGGATTAAGTTTAAATATAAATTTCCATTACCGGACAAGAATGAAGAAATTGCAAAGGCGACGCGTTAATCTTTTGAGGAATCTAGCGCTAGCAGGGACGACGGATTACTTCGTGGGATTCTATAAAAATCGCGAAAATATTTTAGCCCCGTCTTTTGTACTTTGCCGAGCTTTATACTGCAGCTGGAGGAATGATACATCGAAGATAATCAAGCTCTAAGTTGATTAATTCGTTGCTCTCGTATAGCCTGCAACATCTCCGCTGCAGGATTATTCGGCAATTCGTTACGGAATTTTACAATAAAATGATGGATGCCACCCGGATACAAAAAAACAAATATTAACCTTATCAAACTTCCTTAGCAATTATAAATTGATTTATGAACTATTTCTCCGGGAGCGCAACACCGAATAAAACAATATAATACTTTTTTTTCCTCTTCTCTCCCCCCGACTTTGTTAAAGTTTTATTAATGTTCAAGATCGTTCTAAATAATGCCTTCCATTCGTAGTTCGCCCGTATACTTGGAAACTAATTGAAATTCATTTTGAGGGTAGGACTGCCCCAATTTTCTTCCGATATAACATTTGATATTGCGCAGACAATGAACATCAACAAAGAAATAATAGGCGCGTTATTGAATTTCCTCCATAAAACATCAAAAATAATCGCAAAACATATAATACACATATGAACATTTGATATATAGATTAAACTGGATAACGTTGCGCGAATAATTGGATTTTGTCCGTCGCTTTATTTCAAACGTAAATTATCGCGGCTCTTTTACACGACATCGAAAATACGCGATATTTGTTTTAAAACACTAATCCAAAGCATATACTATATAACGCGCTCGCGCGTAATTACACCGAATCGTGTGCTCTGTGAAAAATCAATTCTCTTATTTTTCAACGAAAATGAATATTCCTGCTTTCTACAAATAAAAGAACCAGCCGTCGGTCTCGTTAATAACAAAAAAAGCGCATAATTCGCAAGAATCCCTCGGCAAAAACGGGATCTTTATACCAAGCGCAATAAGTGTAAATTCTGCTCTCTTGCATCATTCTCCCGGGCATGTCCCTGTAATTTTGACTGTTCCAGGTCCTGCAGCGCCGCTGGACGAGCTTCGCGGTTACAGCAGATGCGGTTACGCCCTGGTGCTGAAGGGATTAGTATTCCCGCAATGGAAAAAGCGAGCGGTGGCAATCATCGGCTCTCGGCTCTTCCTTTATCCCGGTATGATCCTCCGTAATCGACCTTATACCATTCGCCCCCGGCGTCAAATTGATAGAAATCCCGAATAATCGCGGCCTCTCCCGGCGATCTTTTAATCGTCGATAGACGTATACGCAAAGCCTAAAGCGCGACTTGCCGATAAAGCTCCTGTACGTCTGACTCTCTTTTTGTTTTTTTTCTCTCTACCCCCGCCCGACAAGCAAGCCTCCGAGTTTGTGCTCTCCGCGGGAAAATCGACTTGCGACCTTCCGGCTTGATTAATAACGCTTCGCTACGTTCCCGTGGGGCTATTTTGCGTCGTCTCGCTTCGCGCGCGGTCATCAGTAATGCCGCAAACGCTCCGGTGATTTATGTTGGTAAATACGTCCTCTCTCCTGAGTATTTACGTAGCGCCGGCGTGTTAGCGGATCATTCTCATTAGCTTTTTTTGGATAATTTTCATCTCGAGGCCAAGGGAGAAATCGATTTACGCGCCGTTTGATCTCCCGCCAATACCGTTTGCTCTGGATTAACGAGTTTCTCACGGAGGAATTCTTTGGCCGTGCGCTTACATGTCGCGGAAATGGAAGTTAAGAAAAAAAAAAGAAGCGAAAACGAGGAGCTTGGGGGGGTTAAAGAGCCGTCTTCCTTTTCACTTGATTAAAGCGAGAATGAGTTTTTCGAGAGGCTAGTCTCAAGCTGCGGTTCTCTCTCTCCCTCATTCTCTTTCGAGGAACGCGTCCGCACTTAGCGCACTACTGCTGCCTTTAATTAAGCGCCGGATCGCGCTTCTACTCGCGCCGGATTATATTAACACTTTTTACTGACTTGTCTCTTGAGACACCGTGGTCTACATAAGAAACCTCGAGAAATCCTTTTTTTTTCTTTTTCTTTCCTTTTTATTTTTTAATTAAATTACAAATACCGAGTTTTGCAAGGTTTTGAACATCACTATAGGGATCGGAATTTATAGAGAACGAGACAATCGCGCCCGTATAGTCGGCTCGTTACGTAACAGACCTGACGGTCAATATATATCGGGACACGAGATACAGGCGTCGAATGCTTATCCGCTGGGCCGGCATTTCGTTGGGATCGACGGCTCGCTTCCTCCATTTTCCCTCGTCTCTTTTTACTTTTTTTTTTACTTTTTTTTCATTTTTGTCCCCCCCCCCTCCCCGCGTCTCTCCCGACACTGGAAAAAAGCGGGCGAAAAGCGTAGAGAGAAAGCGAGAGAGAGGAGGCCGAGACGCGATAGGGAAGGCTTTGCCGCGAATTAGTCGGGAGCTTTGCTGACTGGAGAGGCCAGCTAGAGGGATGGGGGGGTCAGGGGTGGACCGCAAAAACAATCGGGCAGCGCTCCGATTGTCCTCGATTAATCGGATTGCGCTCTCTCGCGCGCTTTGCAACACACAGCCTGCTCGGAGTCGAGGCCCGAATGGATGGAGCTCGGAGCCGGAGGCGCCGTCTGTTCTGCCCCGTCTCGGCTGGGCAAACTAGTTTTGCGAGTCACCGGCTATCCCGCAAGGATAAGCAACGCCAATGGATCCCAGCAGCAGCAGCAGCGGATGGCCGCACATCGGCAAAGGGACGAGGCGACGACGAGCAGACATCTCTATCTCGGCTTCCATCATCCCTGGGATCGGGATCTTTGGCGATGTTGGCTCAAGCAGGTAATCGCGTCAGCCCCCTGTATATACACACACCCACACACGTACAACGTACACACACAGGTGTATAGAGAGGGGTACACGAGCTCCGAGCTTTGTGCACTGATTCGTCAAGCCAGCCGTAAGAAAGAAGACGAGGAGGAGATGGAGCTTGCCTACAACTTCTCTCTCATACTCCTCGCCTGACATTTACGGCAGGCAGAAAACTTTTCTACCTCGCGCAAACATCCACGTGAACACACGCACACACACACACAGAGTCTCTCTGCTTCTCTTTCCCGAGAGCTCGAGCTTTTATTATCTCGTTTCGCCTTTTCTATATCTTTCTACGTGTAGTCAGCCGCATAAAGGCCGGACAAAGGATTTTGTTTATCCGTATTATATGTACAACATAGCTCACCACTCCCCTTCCTCTCGGCGACTCCTATATATATAGCTATGCAGTCCAAATCGCTGAAAAAATTATTTTTTTCAAAATTGTTTTTCTCCGGATTTTCCAGCAAGCTAACGGCAATTACTTTGTCGTCCATTATATACAATACAACGCTCGTTCTCGATGCAAAGCATTATAGCAGACTGAGCTTTTTATCCACGCCGACAGACTAGTTTATCGTGTGCATAATACGCGCGTGTCCCTGGATATTCGCGTAAAATTGAAACGCAATAACGTAGAACAAATGCTCCCGCGCAATTGATCATCATTGTTAATGGGATTTCTAAATAACGAGCAAATCAATTAAATTGGAAAATTTTGTATGCTCCCCGAGGCAGGGGCGCCTGCAGCTTTAGAATATATAATTATAATTTACTCGAGTTTGTTAATAGTTATTCGTTGTATACGCCGAGCCAATTAATCACAATCCGAGGATCCAAATGTATATACGCATATCTCCCTCTGTTACTCTCGATAAAGTACTAATCAAGTATTCTTGATCACATTATTATTAGAGCAGCTCCAACTTTGCATATTACATTAATTAAAGTCCCGTTTTAACAAAGCCAATGTGCTCTCGTATTACCCGCTCTCTCCACGGGAAAACAAAGGGCTTCAGAGCTTTCCGCGCTATTCCGTAGCTATAGCATCATCATCAACAACCAACCGCAGTCTCTGGCTCTGCTGCATCATTCAACGTCAAAAACCAGCCTGCTCCTTTATTTGTCCCGTACTTACATCTTCCCTCCTTTCCCTCCTCCCCAACATCATCCCCTCAAGAAAGAGAGAGAAATGAAAAAAAAGCATCCTGCCAAGCGCAAGCATCAAGGGAGTCTCTCTCGGTCTCGCGCATAAATTATCGACGCGCATCGCATTTCAGGCGCATCCAAGAATATTTTCCCCGAGTAATGAATCATAGATCAGGGGGGCCCCTCCCGGTCCCGCGCATAAATTCTCGCGGCGCATCGCATTTCAGGCGCACCCAAGAATATTTCCCCCGAGTAATGAATCATGGATCGGGGGGGGGGGGGGCGAAAGAGGAGCTGGATCGGTGAGAAATAAAGGCTCTCTCGCGGCCTCTGGCCGGAGGATAGCCGGCAGGAGGGGGAGAAAAAAACTGGGAACGCTTCCAATAATCTTTCACCCGTACATTTTCATCGGCGCGCCGGCTCTCTTCTCTCCGAATATTCCGGCAGCTTTTACCACCACCAACCGTCCTCCTCCCCCCGTTGAGCCCAGCAGGCCCCGAGAACGCGGTCTGGCCGCTGCGCTCTTATCTATATAGCCTCGGAAAAACAGGGGGGGGGGAGCAGAGCAGTAGCAGCGATGGAGGCCGCGGGGGTAGCCCGGCTAAAGATATCTTTTGACGCGCTCGAGAGAACGCCGGCTGGGGCTCTATCGCTAGGACTGCGTATTGGGTCGCGGGTGAAAAGGAGCGAGGCCGAAGGAGAACTGGGGGGGGGGGATGGGGGAGAGAGCGATCTATGAAAAGGCCGCGCTATAGCATCGTCGCGCGTCTTTCCGCAGCAGTGCGGCGGCCCACGTCTTTAGCCGCCACCCCGTTATATACATATGTAGATATCCGGGAGTAGAGAGAGGGAGGCAGGCGTGCCTCCGGCCAGATTCTTTGAATTGATATTGGATATGAATTTCTCCGGGGCCTTGCCGCAAGCACACAGCCCCTTTCTAGCGACCTCGGCGATAGAGCTGCGTTTGCATAAAAGAGGCCTTGCCAGGACTGCTTTTTACCCCGACTACATAGCGAGCGGCTCGTCCTAAACCTCCTCCTTTTCTCCTCCTTTTCTTCCTGCAAAGCGCGAAAATCCGATGCTCCTGCACTGCCGGCCGTTAAATTAAGCTCGCGGCTCCCTCTTTTTTATTTCCGCAGACATCCGCCGCCGCCTTCTCCCGTAGCTTGATCCTCGGGATTTTCAAGGCGGGAGCAGCCCGGCAGCTCGCCGCACTGACAATAAGACGCTTCTCCACGCCGTAATTAGTTTTACGAGCAGACCGCGCGGTTTATCGCGTTGGATGCTAGACTCGCGCGTGGCCGAGCTTTTACGACGAGAATCTACTCCCCCTCCCACCCGAGCTTGCGCGACTCCAATTATTTAGCGACCTGACGCTACCAACGTCCGCGTTCCCATTTTTTCTCCCTTTTCTTTTTACTTTTTTTTATTTAGACCAAGGGTCTGTACTGCGATAAACTGTTTCATCGCTCGTTTTAATTGTTGCACTCCCGGC
The DNA here is from genome assembly GCA_030522585.1 of Anagyrus pseudococci. NCBI lineage: Eukaryota > Metazoa > Arthropoda > Insecta > Hymenoptera > Encyrtidae > Anagyrus > Anagyrus pseudococci. Next base: position 123,931 of record JAPYYQ010000060.1, read on the forward strand.
GCTTGTTTATTCGAATATGCCTCCCGAGAGCTCTTACTCTCTGTTTTTCTTTCCGTATCGCGAATATGTTGTGTGTTTTTTTCTCGCGCTCCTCGCGAAACGCGTGCGTTTGGAACATTTGTTATTATTCTGCGATTGATTTATTTATTCAAGGCTCGTTAAGAGTGCCACTTCAATTTACACGTTACGTCGTTATGTTTTTCTTTCCCCGCTGAAATAAAAAAAGAGCGCGCGCCGACTAAATATTAATTGGTAACAAGAGCTCGTTCAATTTAATGCCCCCCCGTTATGTATGTGCAGTTTTTGTTTGGCGTTTTATCGCGCCACCGGGGGTGGGTTGAAAACGCGAAAAAGCACGCGTACGAGCGATTGATGGAATCGCGGAAGAATCACGCGCCCGCGCGTTTCGAATTTTCTTCGTTAAACAAATTTACCGCGTTTATTTGAAAAATTTTTCGGCAGACCCGCCGCGCAAGTGCAATATTAGTTCAACGTACCGCGTTTCTGAATAAAAGATTTTCGAGCCCGTACCGATTTCCGCGCGCGCGCTCGCGGGTCTTTGGAAGGTGCGCGACGAAATTTAACCGCTGATTTCGATTCTTTCGAAAATCAAAGTTTGATTTAAATAAAAAAAAGAAAGAAAAGAAAATTACTTTCGTCGCAAAGTTGGCATGGAAAAAGAAAAGAATGATGATGACGCGAGCGCCGCGGCGAAGGAAGGGGGGGGATGGTGGGAGGAATAGCGCCAAAAGTTCCTTTGTGTGTCACCGTTATAACGCCGGATAAAAATATAACGGCCATAAAGAGTTAAAAGCCTTTCAAGTGTGTTTCGAAAAAGAAGAAACGAAAAGCCCAGTCGCCACACAGTGCGGGGGCCGAGGGAAAAGAAGAGCGGCGGTGGCGGCAGGGGGCAAAGGGGGTTAAAAAGAAGCGCGCAGCCACACAAAGCATCCATTATGCAATAGAATCCTTAACTTTTTCCGGTGGCGAGGTGGGCCGTGGGGGTGAAGAGAGAGAGAGAGAAGAGAGAGGAGGGCTTCGGCTTTTGCGTCGAAGCTGCATTCAACTATTCAGCGTCGAAAAATTTATAACGAAGAGTGGCTGTTGCCGATGGTGGCGCTGGTGGTGGGGATAAAGCCGTAAATTCCCCCGTGAATCCGCCGGCCAAATTAACCAAAATATTTCCGGTTAGCCTCGCGCATAAAATATCCAATGAAAATTTAACAGCCCCCCTAGCCGAATGATGCCGAAATTCCTGCGAGTAAAGCTGTGCTATACGTGTATACGTATGTAGAGAGGTTCAACGTTTCCCCGCACACTATAGCCGCGCTGCTGCTCGTCCTTCTCGAAACTGAATCCCGGGAGCTTGATTGCGCTCTAGCGACCGTTATCATCGCCCCGGCTGCTCGTCTCCCACCTCCGCGCCTATGTCCCCTGGCTCTATGTAGCGGGCGGCATCTTATAGTGGGTTCGCAGTGGCCGATGCGCGGTAAAATTAAAAAAATAAAAATTACGAAGGTGCTAGACGTCGACAAAATTGCAAAGGCCCGGAAATT